>VCJL01001640.1:72982-93896 GCA_024139405.1 Backusella mclennaniae | reverse complement strand
ATTTCTTCAAAAAAAAAAAAAAAGAGGGTAAATTGCTTTTTTTAATATTTTCTAATTCCACATATCGTTTGGACAGGCAACATAAAAGCGTTTCCATGACAGAGCAAACTTTACCTTTTAACCCGCTGGATTTCGATCTTAAAGGAGCTATCGGTCAATTAGAGATCGATGCAAATAACAGCCAAGGAGCCGAGTCGCTTGATCTTGTGTCGAGATCTATGCTTGATCCAAAACTGACATTAAGAGTTGTACGTGCCTGTCGTCCCATTGTTATCGACTTGGTTGCACGCTGGACCTTACCCGGCTTCACCTCCTTCTTAGACCAGCATGTAAATAAAACTGAACTTGTAGCAAAGGCTTTTAGTCTTATGCTTCCTGTTGTACCCCAAGTAAAAAGGTATGGAGGCTTATTATTCAAAGATTTTCGAGAACTAACCAGTATTATCCTTTTATAAAGCTTGGCTGTAACATATTTTACCCATACCACTTCATTATTCGAAAGATTAAACTTACTTAATATGGCTGAGGTATTATTTATATATATATAAATAGATGGAATCCTGATCACTGATATTCAACATTTATTAGGTTGACGACGCAACCACAGCCGAGCTTCAAGATTTATTATTAACAACTTATAGACTTTTATCTTTTTCATTATCTACATTTACTTCCATTTGGAACTGGGGTCCTCTTGTTCAATTACTTCGCTTTCCTAATCCTTGTGTTCGTTATCTCGCAGTTTTAGTTCTTTCCAAAGTGTACGGCTTAAACGATGCTCAAATACAATCACTTTTATCAGCTATTATCGGCCCTCAACACAATTCAGAGGAGCCTTTGTATGCTTTCCTCGACGATAGTAAAGTGGATTTAAGATTTCTTAGGTATTTTTATTTAGTTGGTTATTTTATGGAATAGATTTACTAAAACAAAACATTTATAGCCTATATGAACAGCAGAGATTATCCAATGAACAAATCGCATATTTAAACAACAATTATATTCCTGTCGAAGGAGCACTCTCTGAGGAAGATCTTTCTCAACTTACCTGTAATTTATGTGGTGTACTTGTCCCCAAAACAATCACCACTTCAGACGCTCATTATTATGATCCTCAGCTCGTATCTACATCTACTACAACACGTAATTTACACGCTGTCAGCTTAGCTCTCTCTATTGGCGCCCCCACGTTATTGGAAGGTGTGACGGGTGCTGGTAAGACTTGTATTGTGGAGGAATTAGCCTGTCGAACTGGTAGAGGCGCCGACTTGGTCAAGATCCATTTGGGTGACCAGACAGACCCCAAGGTATTACTCGGTACCTATGTATCCACATCAACCCCAGGTTCATTCCGTTGGCAGGCAGGTGTATTGACCACAGCTGTACTTGAGGGCCGTTGGGTGTTGATTGAAGATATTGACTTGGCTCCTGCAGAGGTACTTTCTGTTCTTTTACCATTGTTGGAAACAAGACAACTTTTTATCCCTTCTCGTGGTGAGAAAATTAAGGCAAAGGAAGGATTTCAGTTATTTGGTACTCGCTCATTCGTACCCACACGCTCTGGTAAAGGAACAAGCTCTCGTGGAGGAGAGTTAATGACTGGCGCTAATTTATGGACACGTGTGCATGTTGATCCTCTCACTATCGAGGAATTGGAGTATGTCGTACGTATCAAATTTGCTCATATTGGCGATTTCGCACCCCATATCATGCTATTATTTCAAACCATGGTTGGCATGTACCAAGATCCAAGCTTTTCAGCATTGAGCACTTCAACAATGGGTCGCTTCTTGTCTACTCGTGACTTGATGAAATGGTGTCATCGTATCAATATTCTTATTGGTGACAAATTGCACGATAGCAGCTCTGTTGGAATGGATATTTCATTACGCCAGGATATCTTTGATGAGGCAAACGATTGTTTTTGTGGCATGATTTCCGACTATTCAGTATGGATGACAGTGTTGGAATCATTGGGCGAACCACTTCAAATATCCAAAGAGTTAGTTCGTAACCATGTTGATCAGTATAGACCCACCTTGGATGTGAATGAGACTACGGTTCGCATTGGCCGTGTCAACCTTTCTTCAATTGCAGCTACAGGCAAACAAAAACAACAAAAGGCATTGATTAAGCGCGAAAAGAAGCGTCCTTTCGCTACCACTGGTCATGCTTTACGCTTGATGGAAAGAATTGCAGTTTGCATCCATCTTACGGAGCCTGTGTTACTAGTCGGTGAAACAGGTACAGGTAAAACAACAGTGGTACAGCACTTGGCCGACATGATTCATCAGAATTTGGTGGTTGTGAATCTTTCTCAGCAGTCCGATAGTTCAGATTTATTGGGTGGATTTAAACCAGTGGATGGAAAAGTGTTGGCTATTCCATTGAAGGAGGATTTTGAACGATTATTCGAAAAAACATTTTCAGTAAAGAAAAATGGAAAGTTTTTGGAAATGGTTCACAAGACTTTTATTCACCAGAAATGGACACAATTTGTCACCTTGTTGAAGCAGTCTGTTAAAATGTCACAGCAAAAGTTTGAAGCCGAGCAAAATGTTGAGAACAAAAAGACATCCTCTCCTTTACTTCGTAATAATTGGAAAGTATTTGCCAAGCGTGTCGAAGAGTTTGAAGTACAACAAGTACAGTCTCAAAACAAGTTTGTGTTTAACTTTATGGAGGGCGCTTTAGTCAAGGCAGTGCGTAATGGTGACTGGATTTTACTGGATGAAATCAACTTGGCTACAACCGAAACATTGGAGTGTCTCTCTGGTTTGCTTCAGGATGCACATGGCTCACTTTTGCTAACTGAAAAGGGTGATGTTAAACCAATTGAAAGACATCCCAACTTTCGTCTATTTGCCTGTATGAATCCCGCAACAGATGTTGGTAAAAGAGATCTACCCCCTGGTTTGCGTAATCGATTCACCGAGTTTTATGTCCATCCTCCGGATGCAAGATACGATGATTTATTACAGATTGTAAGACAATATCTTGTTGGTATCGCTGCAGGCGACGAACGTGCCTATGATGATGTAGCCCAGTTCTATACCGAGGCCAAGAAATTGGTAGCTCAACACAAAATTGTCGATGGTGCCAATCAACGTCCACATTTCAGTATGCGTACCTTGGCAAGAGCACTGACTTATGTTGTCCAAATTGCACCCGTTTATGGTTTACGACGTTCATTATACGAGGGTTTTTCCATGACCTTCTTAACTCAACTTGATAAAGAGAGCGAAGAGCGTATGCGTAAGTTGATTGATAGCACCATCTTAAATGGTGTGAAGAACCCTACTCATTTGATCACACAAATTCCTCGCCAGCCTGCTGATGATTTCATCCAATTTGGTTATTTCTGGTTACAACAGGGTCAATTCCCCCCTCAAGAAGATACACGTTATATCATTACTAAATCAGTGGAAGTCAAGCTCTATAATTTGGCTCGTGTCATTATGTCCCGTAAATTCCCTGTATTGATTCAAGGTCCTACTTCAGCTGGTAAAACAAGTATGGTGGAGTATATGGCCAACAAGACAGGTCATCGCTTTGTGCGTATCAATAACCATGAACACACTGATCTTCAAGAGTACCTTGGTACATATGTCTCAAATAGCCAAGGAAAGCTTGTGTTCCAAGAAGGTGTGTTGGTCGAAGCGCTCCGTAAAGGTTACTGGATTGTACTTGATGAACTTAATCTTGCTCCTAGTGATGTTTTAGAAGCACTTAATCGTCTTTTGGATGATAATCGTGAACTGCTCATTCCTGAAACACAAGAAATTGTGAAACCTCATCCTCACTTTATGTTGTTTGCTACTCAAAATCCTGCTGGTCTTTATGGTGGTAGAAAGGCCCTTTCTCGTGCCTTCCGTAATCGTTTCTTGGAGCTTCATTTCGATGATATACCTGAGGATGAATTGGAAACTATTTTATCAAGAAGATGTGCCATTGCCCCTTCATACTGTAAGAAGCTTGTCAAGGTATACAATGATTTGATGGAACGCAGACAGAGCACACGTATCTTTGAACAAAAGCATGGTTTCATTACCCTTCGTGATCTCTTCCGATGGGCTGGTCGTGAATCAAATGATTATCAAGAACTTGCTGAAAACGGCTACATGTTGTTAGCAGAAAGGTGTCGTAAACCTGAAGAAAAGAGAGTTGTTAAGCAGGTCTTGGAACAGGTGATGAAGGTCAAGCTTGATGAGCAAGTCATGTATGATTGTACCAAACTAGAGGAGTTTTCTATTTATGACGCTATTCTTAAAAAGAAAGCCGAAGAAAGCGGTGAGGAGACTAAGCTTGTTTGGACAAAAGCTATGCGTAGACTCTTTAGTTTGGTCGCACGTTGTCTCAAATACAACGAACCTGTGCTTTTGGTTGGTGATACTGGTTGTGGTAAAACAACTGTCTGTCAAATGTTATCAGAGACTTACAACCGTGAATTGCATATTGTAAATTGTCATCAAAATACTGAAACGGGTGATTTACTTGGTGGTCAGAGACCTGTACGCAACCGTATGGAAGAAGATGACCAGCAAGCCTTATTCGAATGGCATGATGGTCCTTTGGTACAAGCCATGAAAGAAGGCCATCTCTTTTTACTTGATGAAATTTCATTGGCTGACGATTCAGTACTTGAACGCTTGAACTCAGTGTTGGAACCTAGCCGTTTGTTGGTTTTGGCTGAAAAAGGTGGTAGTCAGATCGAAGAACTTTATGGTCATGCCAACTTCCAATTCCTTGCTACAATGAACCCTGGTGGTGACTATGGTAAAAAGGAACTCTCTCCTGCTTTGCGTAATCGTTTCACCGAGATTTGGGTGCCCTCTGTTACTGATCGTGATGATCTTTTAGCCATTATCAAGGAGCAAATGGTTCATCCCAGCTTAAGTGAGTATAGTGGAAAGATGTTGGATTTCATTACTTGGTATAGTCAAGCTCTTGGTCAAAGCCGCACAGTTGTATCTCTTCGTGATATTTTATCTTGGGTCAAGTTCACAAACGTTGCTGTTGAAACCGGCCTTTCCCCTGAGCTTGCTTTTGCTCATGGTGGATGTTTGGTCTTACTTGATGGTCTTGGATCCCATGGTTCTTCTGGCTCATTCTTAGCTGGTAATACACTCAAAGATTTCCGACTCAAGTGTCTTCGTCATCTATCTGGTCAATCCAAGGCTACAGAGGTGGACATTTTGGGCGAAACAAAAGATAAGGTGCAGATGAGTGGCGGTCGTTTTGCTATCGGTCCATTTGAAATTCCTCGTGGTCCTTTAGCAAAGGCAGATATCAAGTTTACTTTGCTTGCACCAACAACATCTGATAATGCCATGCGTGTCATACGTTCTATGCAGCTCAAAAAACCTATTTTACTGGAAGGTAGTCCTGGTGTTGGTAAAACAAGTCTTATTTCAGCTTTAGCAGCTGCTTCTGGTCATAACCTTGTTCGTATCAATCTTTCCGAGCAAACTGATTTGATGGATTTGTTTGGTTCCGATTTACCTGTCGAAGGAGGTAATAGTGGTGAATTTGCATGGCGTGATGCACCCTTCCTTCAAGCAATGAAGGCTGGTGACTGGGTCTTGCTCGATGAATTGAATTTGGCTTCTCAGTCTGTATTGGAAGGTCTTAATTCTTGTTTGGATCATCGTGGTGCTGTCTATATTCCTGAATTGGACCGTGAGTTTTTCTGTGACAAAGAGTTCCGTGTATTTGGTGCTCAGAATCCCCTTCAACAAGGTGGTGGTCGTAAAGGTCTTCCCAAATCATTCGTGAATCGTTTCACTCAAGTATATGTCGAGCAGCTTAGCAGCGATGATCTCTTATTTATTTGTTCTCATCTCTTCCCCGAATTTGAGCCTGCCACTATGGCCAAGATGATTAAATTTAATAACCATATGTATGAAGAGACTATGATTCGTTGCAGCTTTGGTAGAAAGGGCTCTCCCTGGGAGTTTAATTTACGTGATGTATTCCGCTGGCTTGAATTGATGCAGAAAGACAATGTGAGCGATCCTGCAGAATATCTTGATATTATTTATATGCAGCGTATGCGTACACACGAGGATAGAGTCAAGATTGTTCAGCTATTCGAGGCTGTGTTCCACGTGAAATACCAGAAGCCTGATCAGCCAAGTTATGATGTATCTCCAACTCAGTTTTGCGTTGGCCATTCTAGCCTTGTTAGAAAGCAATCTGAAAGTGCCATTGATGTATTCGAACACCAAGATCATATTCTCCAATCGTTCTTACCCTCTATGGAGGCATCTATGAAGTGTGTTGAATCAGGATGGATGACTATTGTCACTGGTCCTTCTGCTTCTGGAAAGACTTCCCTTGTCCGCCTTTTGAGTAAAATGACTGGTAATCGATTGGAAGAATTTGCTATGAACAACAGCGTTGATACCATGGAATTGTTGGGTGGTTTTGAACAGGTGGATTTGAATCGTCATCGTCAGGTTATTATGGATCGCCTCGCTCAAATGACTAGCAAGGCTTCAAAGAACTTGCTTATGCACTTGACTAGCCTCACCCCTGATCATGAACAGTATCCTACTGTTTTACAATTGGTTCGTCAACTAAATGATGCTTGGTACACCTTGGAAAGTAGACAGCATGTAAATAGTAACTCAGATTCTGGCAAGTTCGACTACACACTTATATCAAACGTTTTGAAATGTTTGTCATCCGCCTCTGTCATCGATAAAGACGCACCTGAAGCCATTGCTACTATTAATAATTCTCTTGATGAACTTCAAGCATTGGAAAAAGATTCAGTAGCCGGTAAATTTGAATGGATTGATGGTCTCTTAATCAACTCCTTAGAGAAGGGACATTGGTTATTAATTGATAACGCCAATATGTGTAATCCTTCTGTCTTGGATCGTCTTAATCCTCTATTTGAAAACAATGGTGTCTTGATGGTAAATGAAAGAGGTCTTGTTGATGGTCAAGTCAAGGTCATCACACCACATCCAAACTTCCGTATGTTTATGACTGTTGATCCTCAGCATGGAGAACTTTCTCGTGCTATGCGTAATCGTGGTATTGAAATTTCTCTCGTCGATTCGAACTGGAATAAGAACCAACAGGATGTGACAAAACTTGCTAATGCTTTGGGTATTCGTGGTGCTCAGTTGCCTATGACTTTGAACCAATTACAAGAGAGCGCTACTGCCCAGCGAAAGTCTTTCAATAAATCCGAGAATGTTCGTGATTATCTTATGTTTGCCACTTATATGGTGGAGCGCCTCCAGCGTGGTATCTCGCTCAATGATTCCATTTCTGAATCGTTTTTCCAGGTCTTTGTTGATATAAATGAAGCACCAGAGGAGTTACAGAATCTTTTGGAATCTGACATCAAGGAAGAGGTCTTGCAACACATGTTTTCTCCTACAAACTGTCCTTTGCTTTTGGGCGGTCAGCTCTTCCAGGATGATTCTGCATTGGCTAGAATTGTATTGCAGAGTGCTTACTTGGTTCATTTAGTTGAAACACTTGATGTGCAAAACGAAGATTCTTTACGAAAGATTGATGTAGCTGTGGATTATTTCTTGGAGCAACTTTCTTTTGAATACGTTGGTTTAGCTTTCCGCTGGTTGAGCTACCTTGCTCAGCAGGCGACTGAAGAAAAAACTGCTGTTTTGGAGCGCTTAGGTTACCTCTTGAGGGAACTTCAGGGACATCCCTTGTACATCGAGTACTCTAAACTCAAATATGAGCACCGCCAGGGGCAACCTACACCAGTTCTGGAATATACTACTAATGCATATACACTTCTTGTCCGTCTATATAAACAAGAGCATGCCACTAAAACAATGTGTAACGCTACTCAACGCCTCAAAGTTGGTAATTTGACTAGTCTTCAGCAATCTTACTGCTTCCAAGAGGGCCGTTTGACAGAGAGTCAGTTGCTTCATCCTGTGGTTTCCAAGCTGTATCCTTTCTTTGAATCCGTTAAATCTTGTTTCTTCAGCTTGTTAAATCAAGGATATTACCACTCATGCGATTCATCCGTAAGTATTATTAACAGTTTGTCAGTTTATTGTACTAATTTTTTTTTTTTTTAAAATCATAAAAAGACATTTGATATTTTCAACAAAATTCTTGATGCTCGCGATTTCGCTTGGAATCTGACACAACAAAATACTCTCAGCCTTGACAACCTATTGATCATTCTACGCATTCAACGGGAGTTGATGGAGCGAGTCAAGACTCCTCAAATGAATCATGTATTCGAAAATATTGAAAGCATCATGTCTGGCTTTGACTTCAGTACCAGTCGCTCAATGAAAGCTCTCTGGAAATATTTCTGTCCTGCAACACTCTCTTCTGAATCTTTACATCAGTTGGAATCAGAGTTAAAGGTTATCAATGCTACAATGAATGTCTATCAGTTTGATACAGAGGAAGTGCTGACACCTCAATCACGTGTATTACATGCAAAGGTGGATGCAAAGGCAGCTTTAGTAGAAGGTGTTTCTACATTGTACGCTGTAGATGAAAACGATACTGTAAATGCTGAAGAGGTCAAGAAATCTCTTGCCAAATTGCCTGAGGTATAATTACAAATGTTTTTTTTTTCTCTAGAAAGTCGATACTAACAAATTATTAGTTTATAAAACGCGAGTTAGAATCTGCTGATACTGATGAAGAAAAGGTTCAAAGAGATACCAATTGGGATACTGCTCTTGTTCCCCTTTATGATTATAGTAGTTTAGTAAAAGAAATGGAGCTTATTGCCCATCTTTATGATTTGGCGTGCGAATCTTCTGAAGGTCTTCAAGAGTTGGTGAGTCTGATGTTGACTTTTAAGAAGTTTGCTTTCGAAAAGACATCACGCCCACCCCTGGATATGGTTCCTTACCAACGATTGATTTGGATATTGGATACAGAAGGTATTAACCTTTCTTTGATTTCTTATATTGCTTTTTTTTCTAATCACCTTTTTTTTTATGATTGGCTAGATGTTGATAAGATCAATGCATCTCTATCTGGTATGGTACAAGATGCTGCCGCAGTCTATCACCAGCGTGTCTGGCGTTCAAGTATCTATCAAGATAACTTGTATCAATTAACTCCCTCGGAGAAAGAAGTGGTAAGTTTTTATAGATACATGGTGGGTTTGTTGATAGATAAAATAATACTAATGATAACAATAATGATTAGACACTTGGTATCACAGAAGGATCACTTGGCTTGTTTGAAAGTGTAGAGACAATGGCTTGTCTTAATATCCTCTGCTCGGTGGAAAGAATGCCTACTGATGCTTATAGAAATGCCCTAGATCAACTTAAGCAGCTGAAAACTTTCTTGGCTAGTAATATTGATATGAAGGATAGAAAGTCGTTGGAATTAGTTACAACAATCTCTATGGCTAGACAGGTAATGTTGTATTTTTAACTGTTGATTTTTTTTTTACATGTTTTAACATTTTCGTTTTTTATTTATTTTTAGTTATTGAACGGTGTCGCTGAAGTCATTGATCCAACACTTTACAGTAATCTTTCTACTTCATTCAATGGAATTTCATCCTTTACAAGAGCTTTGCTGAACTCTACTCTTTATTCCTCGAGTGAAATTCCATTTGATGAGGCTATAAATGTACTTACCGGGCTTTCTGAAGCTGTGAAAAAGATTGAATTTAACCCCTTATATATTGCTGCCCTTGATTCTCTATTGGAAAGTATTCGCTTCTTGAGAAGCAAGGATGATGGTTCCTTCTACACCGCCATCGGTAAATCCCGTGTATATCTAGGATTGTCTTTTGTATCTGCTTATATTCCAGACTATCCCGTTGATCCTACCTCTGAACCCCGTCTTCGTGTTGACTTGCTCAACAACCATAAGCAAGTCTTGGTCGACAACATCGAAGTTAGAAAGTCGATTGAAAAGGTCTATACTGGTAACAGCACCAATGCTATTGTGGAACAAAACTCTACAGAACTGGATGAAGTACATGGTGAACTCGCTCGCAGTGCCACTATTTTCTCACTTCGACCCAAAAACTCCATGTTGGATGAAATATTTGTCGATTTACGTTATCTTCAAAAGAGTATGCTTGATCGCAATGTTGAACAGCTTTTAATTGATCTCCAGGATAATGGTGTTGAGTCCGTATTACAGCGTGAATCAGTCTTACAGGGTAATGCTCTCCAATTCTTAGATCGTGTGCAAGCTAAATTCCCTCTTTACCGTGATATCCTCCAGCCCTTGACTATTGCAGTCAATGACATCAAGTTTGGTTTGGGTATCCTGACCGTACATGCCCGTCAATCTGCTACTGATAAATTCTTGTCCAGTGTTATTGAATTATTGATTCGCGATCCTGATGTATCTCATCATGTATATGATATGGATTGGCATATTTTGGCCACACCCGACAACTTGGCTCAATTAAAATCTGTGATTTTCGAACGAGCACCCACCAGTCGTAAGTGGGCTTTCTACCTTCGACTTTTGATTGTGGTTCTTCAACGCTTGACCATGGGAATTCATACCAACGGTTACGTCAATGAACATGATTTGATTTCTGTCAATATTGTTTTTAACGAAATCATTCAAGTCTGGAAGGCTGCTGAAGAATACAAGCGTAAGATGGAAGCCGAAAAGGAGTCGCTTTTCAAGACACGTGCCAAGAAATATGAGCCTCGTACTGATGAAGAATTAGAGGAAGAAGATCTTAAGAAAATCTTTGCTGATTTCAACCAAGATTTTGAAGACTTGAACCTTGACGATATCGAACCCTCCAAACCCAAGGATCCGGTACCAAAGGACGTGGAAGAGCTTTCTGTACTAGACGACGAAGATATTTATCGTATTGGCCATCTTCATCATCTTTTGTTCAATGCCTATCATATTGATAAATGCGTCCGTAACAACAAGTCTTGGGATCGTGAAACCTTGCAGTCTTACACTGCTGCTGGTCAATTAGCCTCAATGGCTCAATCCGCTTTTATGAATGGTACCGATAGAATCTGTAAGGCAGGCCACTTGAATGTTACTTCGCTTGTGATCCAACGCCTTGAAGCAGAGAACTCATTTGCCATGACCAGTGATAACATTTATGATTTCTACCAGAGCGAAAATGTTGGTGAGGCTAAGCGTGTAGAACCCATTGTTCATCGATTCAAGGCACGCGTCCTTGATCTTATCAAGGAATGGCCAGAACATGCTATTCTTGAACAACTTGTCGTGATTTGTGACCGTCTACTTACCTTCTCGATATTGTCACCTGTTGCCAAGTTCTTGACTGGTGTTGAGCTATTGTTACAAAAATCTGAAGATTGGGAGGCATATGCTGCCAAACATGTGTCACTCAAAGATCAGCGCGAGGAACTGATTAGTCTTATTGTTAGCTGGAGACAACTTGAGTTGAACTGCTGGCCAAAATTATTGGCTGCTCAAGAGCAATATAGTCAAGATGTTGCATTTAACTGGTGGTTCCATTTGTATGACACTGTTAACAACACTTCTTTTGAAACCGACTCGGACGAGGAAAATGTCAGAAAGACCCACGAATTGCTTGGTGCTTTGGATCAGTTTATTCAAACTGCTACCATTATTGAATTCGAGCCACGTCTTCAAATGCTTGATACTTTCTACAAGCAAACCAAGCTTCAGTCTCAGCTTTCAACCTTTGAAGCTGAAAAGGTCAACTATGAGCGTACAGCCACCATTTTGCATAATGTATATCTCTACTATGCTCAATTCCGTGAACACGCACAGACCATGTTGACTCAACTTCGTAAGCCGATTGAAAAAGACCTCAAGGATTTCGTCAAGATTGCCACTTGGAAGGATGTTAACATTTATGCACTTCGTCAGAGTGCTTCCAAGACGCATCGTCAGCTTCATAAGTGCATCCGCAAATATCGCGAGGTATTGGCTAATTCCATGCTTACTGTTATTGCCAATTACAACGAAGAACATGCAATGTACCAGTATGGAGATGATAGAAAATACCAGAAGGATATCAACCATGGTTTGATTGACCAATTATCTCAGCCTCAGTTCTGGTTAACAAAGACCGAGGTACCTACTTTTGAAGAACAGAGTTGGACACCCCCCAAGCAGTACTTATCCAACTTACCTTTGACATTGAACCGCCTGCGTACCTACTGTCGCAATGACATCTTTGTAGCCGATAAGGAGTCTCAGAAACTACCCCTAGAAGCTTTCATGACTGAAATGATTGAACAAATCAAGTATTTCCAAAAGGAAACACCCTCTATCTTAACTGAAGAAAACAAAAAACAAGTAACCAATCAAAAACTCATTAAGAAGAAGGCTTTGGTTGATTTCTTGAAGGAGCTGCGTCGTTTAGGTCTCAAATCAAGACCTAGTAATATGAAGGAGCTCAACTCTGACACCTCACTCTTGTTCCGCCAGAATGCTGCCTCTCTTGAAACCCTCTTGTCTGACAACACCGTCAGCAAAGAATTATTTGAGCAATGGACAAAGGCCAATGATTATTACTTCCGCTGTATTGCACGTTTGACCCATTTACGTACCGTCAGTACTACCCAGGTCAGCAGGGATTTGTCGATGCTTGAAGTAGAACGTAGTATGGCAGCCACTGAGCACATGTTTACCTTAATCAACAAGGAACGTCAAGTACTCTCCAAATTGGAAAGAGGTATGACCATTCTAAAGGGCACCTGTGTTCAACTGGGTAGCTTGTTCACTGCCTTACAAGGCGGCTTTTCCCTTGTCAATGATGAATCGCTTGGTTTGCGTTTAACACAGCATAAGATTCATGTCGATCAGGTCACTCGTTTGACACAACAGGCACTGAAGTTGATCAAACTTCAGACTATCCAAATTCAGACCACGGATGACATGGTAAATGTCTGTCAGAGACTAGGTCAAATTCAAAAGATAGTGGATGAATTGTTTGTCAACCGTTACCTCTATCCTCGTACAAATACTGGTTTTTCTCTCTTATCAGACGATGTTGCGTCTACCCTTGATGACCATGATGTTGAGCTTGCGTCCATGCAAGATGTCTTGACTCGTATTATGAGCTCAGCACCTCAGACATCTCATATCTTGTATCCTATTATCCAGTTTATCCAGCGTCGCAGAGTTCAACAGACTCAAGTCGAATCGGATGTGCCCAGTAAGGATGAACTCCGTGATAAAATCTATGGCTTGATTGACGTTACTTTGGTTGCTATTCAAGATCTCAAGAAGTTGAACACTGTTGAAGAAAAGCCCCAAGCTGATGATGAAGAGGACAAAGAGGAGAACGGCATGGGAGATGATTTTATCCGCCTCCAGAGTCATAAGCAAGCCGAATTCAGCACCGCATTGCATGTAGAGACTGCTGCAAAACGATGTCTTGATATTTTATCTTTGACAAACCAGCTTGCCTCTTCTCAAGCCGATCAAGACATTACATCATTGTTACAACAATTGTATCCGTTTGTCCAGCAATATTTGATGGTAGCTCAGCACACTTTGGGTCGTATGATTATGCACCACAAGTCCATGTCCAAATTGACCTACTGTTTAGTCAATTCTTTCAGTATTATCATCACCAAAGGTTTCTGTATGCCAGAGGGTATGGATGATGGTGAAGAAGGAGATGCCGATGGTACCATGACTGGTACTGGTGTAGGCGAAGGACAAGGTGACAAGGACGTTAGTGAGCAGATTGAAGATGAGGAGCAGGTTTTGGGTACCCAGAATGAAGAACGCTCCAAAGATGATAAGCAAGATACCAAGGAAGAGAAGAATGGCATGGATATGGAGAACGACTTTGATGGTAATCTCGAAGATATCGAACAGGATGAAAAGGATGAACAAGATTCCGAGAGTTCAGATAGTGAAGACGAAGATCCTGATGAGCAGATTGGTGATGTAGATGATATGGATCCTGATGCTGTTGATGACAAGATGTGGGGTGACGATGCCGAGGAAAACCTGAACGAGTCGGATAAGACTGTTGACCAGGGTAAACAGCAGGAGCAACAGCAAGAGTCTGAAATTGTCGGAAAAGAAGATAATGAGGATCAACCTGATTCTAAAGGTGAGAAGCCCGAGAATGCAAACGAGGTTCCCAACCAGCAAGAAGGAGAAGGCGATGAAGGAGATGGCGATGAGATGGATGAAGAGGGTAACGATGAGAATGATGATGATGGTATGGGTGAAGACGAAAACGATATTGACAATCGACCTGGTGAGCAAATGAATGCCGAAATACCTGAAGCAGAGACATTGGAGTTGCCTGACGATTTGGAAATGGATGGTGACGATAATAACGATGACAACCAAGATCAGGGCGAGGACCAAATGTTTGATCCAATGGATGTTGAGGAGCAACAACAACAAAAAGAACAGGAAGAAGAGAATCCTGAAGAAGAAGGTGGCGAGGCGTTCCATGATGCTTTGGATGACCCAGAACAAGGTTCAAATGAAGATGAAGAAATGGCAGATGCTGCAGCTCAAATGGATACTGAACAAGGTGAAGGTGATGAAGACCAGGGTGATGGCGGTGATGAAGACGAAGAGAAGGAAGAAGAAGCAGCTCAAGAAGTAGGAGATTCAGAGCAGCAACAGAAGGGTGGAATGATGGAAGAGGATGAAGAGCAAGATGCTGATGAAGAAACGAAGGCTCAAAACCGTGAGCAGCCTAACGATGATGCCGCTGCTGATAATCAGTTTGGTGTACAAGGTGAAGCTGGTAAGCAGAGTAAGAGTTCTGCTGGTAAGAAGGAAGGAGAAGACGATTCTGCCGATGCTGAAGATGCCGACGCAGAAGTTGACAAGGCTGAAAAGAAGGAACAAAAGGGCAAGGCTGAGCGTGGCGCCAACCAGGCAAATGATGATGATGATAAAAATGAAGATGAAGAGTCAAATGAACAGGAGGATTCTGAAAAGCCACAATCTAACCCTCAAAGAAGCCTTGGTGATGCTTTAGAAAACTGGCGTAGACGACTTGCTGACCTTGAAGACGGTGATGAAGACGAGCAAGTTGATAAAGAAGAGAAGACAGAAGATGAAAATGCTGAAGATGTTAAGGTCAACGAGGAAGATACCTTTGAATTTGTCAAGAATGATGAAGATGCCCATGATATGCAGACAATGGGTAATGCACAGCCTGATCAGATCCAAGATGTCAAGATGGCTGGTATGGATGAGCAAGAGGAAAATGACAAGGAAACCTCTGGTGAGATGCATGAAGACGAAACAATGGATGACGCAGTGGATACCATGCCTTTACCTCGTGATAACTTGGATACTGCTGCCGGTGCTGAAGATAACCAAGGCGCCATCTTGAGCAAGAAACTTCCTCAATCTCAGCTTATTGATGAGACTGAAATATTGACCATGGATGAATCTGTCGTTGCTCGTGAACCACTTGAACAGCAAGACATTGAGCGTATGCGTGATGAACTCGAAACTCAAGTAGCAGACTGGCGTGAAGAAGGACGTGACATTAACAAGGCCCGTGAATTATGGCAAGGCTACGAAAACCTCACACATGATTTGGCTATGGGACTCTGTGAACAGTTGCGTTTGATTTTGGAGCCTACCTTGGCAACAAAACTGAAGGGAGATTACCGCACCGGTAAAAGACTCAATATGAAGAAGATTATCCCCTACATTGCAAGTCAATTTAAAAAGGACAAGATTTGGTTACGTCGCACCAAGCCTAGTAAGCGCCAATACCAGGTGATGATCTCCATCGATGATTCAAAGTCAATGTCCGAATCGCATTCTGTTCAGCTTGCATACGAAGCCCTGTCACTTATCTCGAAGGCGTTGTCACAATTAGAAGTGGGTGATATTTCTATCACTTCGTTTGGTGAGCGCATCCGACTATTGCATCCTTTTGACCAGCCTTTTACTTCGGAATCGGGTGCCTCTGTTATCCAGCAATTTACCTTTGCCCAGCAAAAGACCTATGTCAATAAGCTCGTTGAATCTACTATCAGCTTATTTGAGAACGCAAAGCATTCCTCTGGACCAGGCAACGCCGAGTTATGGCAGCTCCAGCTGATCTTGTCTGACGGTATCTGTGAAGACCACGAAAGCCTTCGTTCATTGGTAAGAAGTGCATTAGATCAGCAAATCATGATTATCTTTATTGTTGTCGATAACAAGCCAGAGAAGGAGTCAATTATGAACATGAACAGTGTTAAATACGTGCAAAAGAACGGTAAATTAGCACTAGAGATGAACTCTTACTTGGATACATTCCCCTTCCAATACTTTATGATTCTGCGTGATATCAACTCTTTACCAGAAGCATTATCAGATGCCCTTCGCCAATACTTTAGCTTTGTATCTGCTTAAAAGAAATATTTCTTTATTAATAAATTAAAATGTACATTTATTATTGGTTGGTTGATTTTGCTTTCATTTTTTTTTAATAACGTGTCGTGACCGGAATTGCTTGCGTATTCATATTGTCGTGTTGTTTTTTAAGCGTTCTATCTCTTTTCTTTTTATTATTAATAATTATAATAATAATACAAAAATGTCTGTTCAACATATCCATAACGCTGCTGAATTTCAACAGCTCTTGACTTCTACTACAAAGCTAGTCGTAGTCGATTTTTTTGGTACCTGGTGGTAAGCACTTGTTGTTCTTTGGTTTCTACAAACAAAAACGACTCACTTTATTAAAATATACAGTGGTCCTTGCAAAATGATTGCTCCTTTCTTCCAGCAGTTAGCCTCAAAGTACCGTGAAGTTATTTTTGCAAAGATCGATACTGATGAAGCAAAAGAAGTTGCCGCTGCTTGTAAGGTCGCAAGCTTGTGAGTGCTTTATCATTTAAATATATATATGTATGTATTATTCTCTTATTAATAGTTGTTGGCGTTTAGACCCACTTTCCAGTTCTACAAGGGAGGTAACAAGCTCGGTGAAATGAAGGGTGCCAATCCTCAGCAATTGGAGGCAATGGTCAAGCAACATGCTGGTGAAGGTGGTTCCAGCTCTGGCTCTGCCAAGAAGAATGTTGGTGTTCCCGGCTATGTAAAGTCATCCCTTTTTAGATCTTAATGATTGATTAGGAACTCATTTTATAGCTGTTTTAATATGTGTATAGGTTGATTTGACTGAATTCATTACACCTAATCAAATGGATGCTTTAAATCAAAAAGACGAACACAATGTTAAAAATATCTTTAAAGAGGACGAAAGTTATTTGGAAAGCGATGTAGATGAGCAATTGATTATTAGCGTTCCTTTCAATCAACGTAGGTTCTTTATTAGTTATGCGAATTTTATACGAATCGAAATTATTAACCCGCGATTTTTTGCTGTTGTAAAACCATTAGCTGTGAAGCTCCACTCTTTGAAATTCAAGGTTCCTAACGTTGCCAACGCACCAAAAACTGTTAAAATCTATGCCAACAGACAAGTATTGGGTTTTGATGATGCTGATTCAGTAAAAGAAACACAAGTCCTTGAGTTAACACCAGAAAACTTTGAAGAGAATGGTGTTGTCAATTTAAGATTTGTCAAGTATCAAAACATCACTCACATTTTGGTAAATGTTCTATTTATTCATTTATGTTACACAGTATCATATTATTTACCATGTTCTTTAGTTGTTTGTTGAGGATAACCAAGAAGATGAAGAAACTACACAAATCCAGCAGCTTATTTTCATAGGGTAACGTAATTTCATGACATAGAATTTACCTATTTTATTAACATCTGTTCTTTTTTTTTTCTTAGAACTCCTGTTGAAGTAAGAGAATAAGTGCCATTTTTATGCAACACAAACATACTCACCTTCTTTTATAGGCCACCAACATGAGCGACTTGAAAAAGGAAGAGTAAAAATGGAATATTAACTCTTTTCTCTCTTTTCAATTATTCCATCATTCAATAAAAAAAAAATTTGATTCAAGTGATTAGACAAAGTCGGCTAATATATAGATAATAGTTGAGTAATGATTTAGAAATAAAATTTTGATATTTTTGAACTTTAACATACTTTGAGGTGATTTTAATGGACGGACACGGTGTGTATGTATGCGTGTGTCATCCCAATTAAATATGAATACGCATGACCTTTGTTTAGTGTTTTAACACTAGAAAAAAGAACACTTGAAAGTATAACGATTATTAAAACTGATTCATTTATCTTTGTAATAAAATCAGAGCTGTTCGTACTCTATTGTGGTCATATAAATGTGATGTTTGCGTGCTACTCCTTTATCAAGGAAGTAACACAACTGTAAATTTCAGTAGTAATTTTGAACGCAAAATTGACAGAAAGTCACCTACAGTATATTAAAATACCAACTGCCGATTATTTATTTATTTTTTTTGCAAAATTGGGCATCAATTAAAGAAAATAATTGAAATCGCATATATCCATGATGCTTTTATTGAATACCCTAATAACAAGAATAAAATGTGATTTTTGTATTTATTGAATTATATATTAAAATTAATAATCAATTGGCTCGCCATTGCTATCAATAACTTCCTGGCAGCGACGAGGAAGACTAGCTACTGAGTTGTGAGCAACTTCTTTTGAAAGTTTTCCCCACTCTTCTTTCAGGGGTTGAATGACTCTTTGCTCAGTATCATTTGGCCTTCTTCTGGGTTTAATTGCCCTATCGATAATTGCCCAAAGATTCTCAATAGGGTCCAAGTCTGGGCTATGTGAAGGTCATTGCCCAAGAACCTTGATATCGTTTTCCCTCTTAAAAGCTTGTGTAAGCCTGCTTCTGTGGCAAGTAGCTCCATCCTCTTGGAGTATAAACTCCCTCTCCTCTTTCTCCTTCTCGCTTTTACACCAGGGAATAAAAGCCTTTTCCAAACATTCTGTATAGGTTGTGGATGTGACGGTGCCTTCGAAATCATAAAGAGGACAAAATCCACCTTCCCAAAAACTACCCATCCTCTTGACACAATACTCAACTGCTTACCTTCTAAAGCACCAAAAACAGAACCTCTTAAAACCAATACTTACTACTACTGGCTCCACCGTTGGCCCACCATACTACAGTTTTTAAAAACTATTGACCACCTCATACACGAAGACAGTGAACAGGTAGTTGAAGCCATGGTTTCAAAGCCTGAGTTACTTCTCGCCATGTTACACCCTGACAAGCGAACCACAATATAATAAAATAAAATAAAAAATAACTAAACATCATGAGAAACATTGGACAATTGACACCAGCGAAGCGGCAGTTTGAAAGTCAGTATGTGGATCATATCACCTTATTGAATGTGTACCAAGCTTTTAAAGAAAATGAGTTGTTAAATTACAACTTCCTTGATTGTATATACCATATTAAACATTCTTATCATAGACCTTTATGATCCGAAATGGTGTTATGAGAATTTTCTGAATCATACATCACTAAAGTTGGCAGATGATGCCAAAGTTCAATTGAGGCGGTCTATGGAAACCCATGGTATCCCTATTCTTCAGTGCGACGACGATAACAGCAAAAACTACCATGTTAAGATTCGAAAGGCAACATGCGAAGGGTTTTTCATGCAGATAGCACTCCTTTTACCAAATGGGTATTATAAAATTCTCAAAGATAGACAATATCGCGCTTCCATGCTATGTTGCAAATAGTTTCACACACATGTTAAGTTGAAAACCACCAACCTCGGAATGCACCTAAATGCAGAACTATTGTTTATTTGCATAAGTAACCTCCAAGATAAGACGTATAGTTACAGTCTATATAAAAACGATTTAAATAGTACATTCGATCTTATCAAATGTGGGTAACAGTTTTTTGACAAAGTAAAAGCGAAAATAGGTTTTAAAACAATAAGGACTTTGCAATGATCACACAGTAACAACAAGAAATCAGACGATTTTCTTTTTAGGAAGAATTATGCATGAATTTACGTTTGAAAACAATTGACAAAATCCGTCTATTTCTTTGTTTGAGAAAAAAATAAAAATAAAAATAAATAAAAAAACAGAACTTCGCAAGGCAAACACCAAATTTAGGCTATTTACTCACTTCTTCTTCTCCTCCTCCTCCTCCTCCCCCCCCCAACAATTACTATAAACAAACAAATAATCAAATGAGCATATGAAAAGGCGATTAGACTTAAATGTAATGCAAACGTGATATAAGCCTCATCTTTTAATGGTGTAATGAAAACAACACGTCAACTCCTGAGAAGACCATTCGTTTAGTTTGATTATATTTGGAAATATTGGATCTACAAAAAATTAACAGGCATCTTAGTTATTATGATCTGTATAAAGCAATCATTTTCTCCCAACGTTCCACATATTTTCACGTGTTGTTTTTGGTGAAATAATGACAGTGAGAGAAAGAGAACAAAAGAAGAAAGAGGAAGAAGAGACATGTGAAAATCTTGATCTCTGTGTTACTGTGAGATAAGAGCTTATTTTTTGGCCATCAATCTATTTTTGAAATAAATTTCTCACAAAGTAAAAAATAATAATATAGTCTCTCTTATCTATATATTCTATCTATCATATACGTTTGTTTGTTTTTGTATAAAAATGGAGAGGGAAAGGGGAAGGGGAGGGATATCGGCGTCATTTAGTTCAAAAGAATGGGTAGCATTTGCTTAATATTACTAATCAATAAAATTGAATTTAATAATAGGCTTCAAGTTGAGTATGATCATTGGGCTAAAATGAAATGATACAGTAGAACCTGGAGTTTAATGAGATGAATATCAATTGAAAATGGTGTTTCTATTTCTAAAGGATTATGCAAATTATAGTGACACGTAGTATTAGTCAACATAAGCACTAGAGGATCAATTAAAGCTGAGGTTGTGTATAGGTTCAGTGATGACTTTGATAGACGTAAAGTAAATGAGAATTCAATAATGTATATAATGAACACAAAGCTATATATATAATCATCATAGTCTATAATAAATAGTTTTTGTTGCTTGATTAAAAAAAAGCCATTTTGTTTTCTT
>VCJL01001640.1:62394-72972 GCA_024139405.1 Backusella mclennaniae | reverse complement strand
ATTTTTTTTTTTTTTTTTTTTTTTTTTTTTTTTTAAAAAAAAAAAAAAATTGCTCTTCTTGAAACGAAGAGCATACCGGTTTTATCTATTTCTTTTTTTTTTCCTATTCTTTAAAAAAAATAACGAGGATAGAATAAACAGAGTTTCTAACAAATATATGTCACCACCTCATGTAAAAGGAGGTTATTTTTGACGATAAACTAGTTATAATCTGGAGATATTGTTTTCATTGTTTGATTTATATCCCTGTTCTGGTTGATTATTGCTCTCATTAAAAAAGATAAATCTATTTTTTTTATCTTCCTTAAAACGACACATTTTATCTTTTTTACCTTCTTCTCTCTTTCTTTATTACTCTCAGTTATTATTTATCATCCTGATATGAAATACAAACCGAAATTCTTCACTCATGGAAATGCTACAAACTACCTTAAATCATTGTAAGTATAATCAAGTATTAGCTAAAGACACGATTTCGTAACACGTTCTTTAAACACCATTTATAGCGAAAAGTGCAGTCAATGTAAAAGAATCCGATTTTTAAATGAAAAGGTATTATTCTCATAAGAGCTCAATAGACGATGAAAGATATGCATACAAGGAGACGGACCTGTAATAATGCAACCAGAAGAGGACTCCACAAGATGAATCACTTTCATGTATTGTAAACCCTGCTATAATCAAGCTGATGGAGAAGTCCCACTCAAAGGGAATGCTTAATCAATTGTCACTAAAAACTACTAAATATATACTGTATAAGTAATAAAGATTAATAAAATTGCTATTAAATATATATACAAATGGTGTGGATTTTTCAACTTTTAAAGTGGAATTCATACTTGGGATATCATAATGGGCCATATATTTGAAATATAAAAAGGTTTAAAAATAAGCATTAATTGACAAATGGGTTTAAAAGATGGCATGTTAATAACAATAGTAATAAAAAGATACCATATACTCAACAAAGATCAAGCGAATATAGTATTATTCACAGCATCGCACATAATATATTTACCTCTTTTTGAATCAATATGGCGCATTTCACTTGTACCCACCAAAGCTGTAATTCTTTTCAATTCGATTACGCGTGGTATTTCCTCTGCTTGAAAGCGATAACAATTTCAAGATTACTAATTAAGGCAAAAAAAATCACCCATTGCAACGCATAGTCGCGTTATTTTGTTTTGTTTCAGCTCCATGCCTTCCCTGTTTATAAAGACTTCTCAAATTCTCAAAAAATACTATTGGTCTAAAAAGAATTACAATCTTCCCAAATATAACAGAAAATACTGTATTACGAATTTTATTTCTAATCTAAACGACTTTTATATCCCACTCCACTTTGTACATCTACTTTAAGTAACTAGAAATGAAAATATTATTTTTAATAGATAAATCTCAGCATGGTCAATGCTTTAATAATAGCTCACGGTATTTTCGTGTTTGTGTACAAACAGTAAAAATAAAATCTCGATCAGGACAAGCTAAAAAAAAACATCCCCAAATAATTTTCTATTAAAGGTCTAGAGCTTCGGCTCTCTCTTAAAATATATTAAGATGTCAGATCATGATCTGATCGAGGTTGGCGGGCATTTACGCATGCCTATTTTGCTTGTAACACTTTCAATGTTGATAAAAACAAAAAACATAGACTCCTCATAGTCATTTGATAGAGATGGATTATATTAGGCATTACTTTTCAGTATCAGCCCAAGTTTTTTTTCGGCATTAGTTACAAAACCGAAATATCCCTTTATCTGGCAATTCAAAATTCCTGATGTTTCTATCACATGTAAAATAGTTTGTCTACTCTTGCGTTTTTTTTTTAAAAAGACGTATCATCTATGAATGAAAAGTGTAAGGGTAATGAATACCTTAAATATAGTTATAGAGTATATTTACTAGTATTACTTTTGTTTTTAATTTTTTCAGATCTATTTTTTACCTATTATTATTGTTTTTTTTTTAGTTAGCACGGTGAGTTACGGGATTTCGATAGCACAAAACTATCATCTTACTCCAATTGTTGACACATCCGAAGGGAGGAGTTCATACATGGATGCATTTTATTTTTAGATTAGGGATTTGATCAGGGTCCTCTTATGTTTTTTTTTATTTCTCTTCTTTTCTTTTTAAAAAGGGCCGTCTGGAATATATATATAGATAAACGTTTTACATAAGAACTAATTTACAAGAATGTGATAATGTAATGCTTACATGAAAAAGAATTATGTTATACATATTTAGTTTGGCATACATTTGATTAATAGACAAAACGGTGTGTGGCATGTGAAATAGTTCCTTGATGATATAAGTGGAACGGAGAGCTGTAACACTAATGTTATATTTTAAAAAACCATTCTCCTCCCCCCCCCCATTCTTTGGTTAGAATACTAGCACTTTTTTAAGATAAATGAGTAACTTCAACAATAAGATAAAACAGGCATCCCATTATTAAATAACCTGCTTTTTATTATTAATAATCAAGTAAATATTAATTGCTTTTGACATTAAAAAAGGAGAGTTAGAATGAAAAATAAAGTCTATGTAATTATAGAAATTGAAAAACAAGAAAAATGATAGCATTTGCGAAAATAAAAACCGGCTCTATGTTCATTAATGCTCGATTGGAAATAAAAGCTTATTTAACAAAGTTTTTAGTTTGTTTATTTGAAGGTTAAAAATGGGTAAAAATCGGGAAAACCTACTCATCATCACCACGGTCCGCGGCCCACCAAAAAATGCTAGCTAATATGTAACGTGGGACGTTTTTTAATCACAAGTGCAACCGGGCTATCGGTGAGCCTATACACGTGGAATCTGAATGTACTCAAGTGAAATAAAACTGAGACAAAGATACATTCATCTATAAACAGCAATAAAAACAACAATGATAATAACCGAAGGGCTAAAAATTTCCTCTTTTTTTTTTATTAAAAAAAGTTTACTAGAAGTGATTACTTGAAAGTGACAAAGCGGCCATTTAACCACTATCAAACAAATTGTATTTATTTCACATGCAAAAACACAATGAAAAAATAACTTTTTTCTTGGTTATCCAGAGAGAGAGAACGAATATTTCATTGTAGATAAACTAAAAAAGACATCTAATTATTATTCCTTTTATTATGTCAAAATGATTTGGTTACTCAATATCACAAGACAATATGTCTGCTTATGAGAAAAAGGTTAATTTGAATAAATCAATGAGAGAACATTGTATACCATTTACTTGTTAATGTATCAATCATTATATTGCTATGCTTAGATAAGACATAATTCCCATGTTACACCAAATTAAATATGTCGGTAAAATTTGACTGGTTTAAAAAAAACTCGCTACCTTTTAAAACAACTCTTCGCCAATGCACTGGCTCTTTGATCTGCACACATTCCTCCACTTCAAAACTCTCTAAATAGGCAAAGCTCTATAAAAGAGAGCAACCTGTTTGAGTTTAAAAAGTGATATAATCATTTACGATCCCCCAATTTAAGGCACAAAAATTTTTTTGGAGAAGTACAGTGCGAAAAATTCCTTTTAAAGTAATAACAAATGGAGACTTTTTGAGATCATCCCTTTTTAAATGTAGCGATAATCCAAAATGATATCATATTATATTTAAAATTGTAGTCATCATTAAAAGATGTTTCATTTTATATATATAGGGGAAAAAATATACAATGTTTGTATTTTATTAAAATAAAATAAAAAATGGCTTTTTTTTTGTCAAGATATGATGGGTGGAGAAAGGCTCTTGTAAAAAAAGTGAACCTTTGGCTTTATCTCGTCTAAAATGGTGAGATATCTCCAGTGTATTTAAAAATAATAAAAGCGAAAAGTAAAAGAGGGAATAATAGACGAGGGTATAATTTTTTTTTCAAATGTAAGCACTTTTGTTCTTTCGAGTGGATCTAATTTCTTGGAGAGACAGGACAGTTCTATTATCAAAAACAATGGTTAGGAAAATCCATATGAGATAGATATAGTTCTAAAAGACATTCAACTTACTCTTGTTTGATGGACCCTTGAGCCACAAATAAGACACGAACCAGCAGCAGCGTTAGTATGCTCATGAGGAGTATCTGTTTTATGACAAATCATTGTTTCTGTTGTTGAGGAAGTAGAAGTAATGGTTGTGCAGAAGGATGTCATTATGTTATTGTGGGAAAGTAGATGAGGAAAAGTGAAGAATATTATTTCTAGGAATTTAAAATTTGAAGTATATATTTATATGTTTTCAAAAAAAATATCCATCTTTGATGCACACATGGATTTGTCAACTGGTACAACCTTCCTAATAAGCTTACTTAAGTATGAACGCTAGAAAAAAAATAGAGTGCTCAATTCAAATGCCAATTTCAGACCTGGTAAAGTACGTCCCCCCGAGTTTTTACCCCCGGTGGCATGTGAGAGTGAATATTAAATATTTGAGGATATCGGAAAGGATGATAAGAATAAAAATGGTTTAAAGAATACAATCAATAGTAACCGTTCCTCCTTCCTCCTCCCTCTATGTTTAGTTTGTATGGCTTTTGTTTTCCTTCCTTTTTCTCATGATAATCTCTCCCCGCTATCTTTTTACTTTTTAAAGTAACACATCTTTCTTTCTTTTGTTATCCGTGCTTCCGCCACTTTTTTTTTATTCTTATATAACAAATCCACGCAAAAGAATAGGTTCTGCGCAATCATCGGAAGTACAGGGATCAAAAAATTACTAGATTAGATGATCCGTCAAAAGAAAATGGGGTGAGTTTGAACCAGTGAAACAGAATCATACCACGTTTCATGGTAATCAATAACCATTTCGCAAAAAAAAAACCAAATGGTAGAGACCTGACAAGATTTCATTCTCCACTACCCCATAGACGTTTTCTGTAAAGATATTATGTAACCCCCAAAGCGATATAATGTGCTACAATCCACTTGACATATATGGGAAATATATGAGAAATTGTACCCTTCATGTAACATTAGTCTTTACTGTTTTCACGTTTCCCTTTTATGGTACTGCTATTGATGTAGTGAAAGGTACTGTCATTTCGCTGATGAAAGGGAAGGAGATCATCTGTTTCTTTTGGTGACATATTGTATTAGGAAATGATAATAATAAGTGATTACTTTTATGAATGCCATTTTCTTAACATCTATCAAGGATAAAAGTTTTTTTCTATTTCAAAAAAAAAAAGGCATGTGAAGATTTGGAAAATAGTAGAGTCTCGTGAGTAAAATCTATTCATTAATCAAGTAAATAAATGGACGAACAAATAGAAGCGATGCCCACCTCGTGTGTGGGATATTTTTCTTTTAATAATAAAATAGAAACCATTTCCATTTACAAAAGATAAACAGAAAGAGGCGTATTTTTATTCTTTGTTTTTTATTCTTTTTACAAGAAAATACCGTTTTGAAATATCAAGGGAATTTCATGAGAATTGCAACCGTTGTTATACAGGCTTAAACCTCTTTAATGTCAGATCAGTGCCACCTCTAGTTATTAAAAAAAAAAAATGTTGCCTTGCTATTGTTCATTCTTGTTATTTGTTGCGTACCTTTGTGTCGTATTTTCATTATTATGTTACTCACGTATATACATTATTGTTTCTGGATTTTACCTCTTTAAAGTAGCGTCACTTCTTGTTTTTATTAAAACAATAGATTGATATATTTTCTTTAAATGGATCATAAAAAGAGATGTATACGCTTCATTTATTGTAAATTAGTTATTCTCACGATGTGATATTAGCTTTTTTACATAATTAAAGAATTGGCATTTGTACATTTTAATAAGCTTCTGTTTTGATTTAGAAGATAAATTAAATAATAGTAATACATTAATCTGATTCATAATAGTAGCTGTATTCTTTCTCTCTTTTTTTTATTAGATGGGTTGGTGCTGTCATCGATTCCGTTTCTCCTTACATCATTTATATGTATATGCAAGTCATTCCTTTTCACTTAGTAGTACTAACTTTAATAAATGTATGTTTCACTTACTATTAAATAGTTTTTCCTTCTGTAATCGAATTCTCTCGCCTCAATTCTTTGTACTAACAGATCTTGTATAAAAATGATAATTATTACTACTTTCTGTATATGCTGTAGAGATTAGCTCTATCTACTTTAGATTTAAAAATAATATAGAGCTTTTATATATGGTACACTAAATAGTAAAAGAAACGGAAGCTCGAATATGGCAACTTTAGTAAAGTTTAAGACTTTTTTTTAATAAAAAATATAGCCTTTTTTTTTTCATCCTGTACCAAGCACACGGCCTTCATCAGCCTTTTATTCTTTGCTTTTGTTTCTTAAAGTGGAAGTTTTACTATTCTTGGTATTTTTCATTCCGCAAATCACTTTAGATGTCTTTCAAAAGGAGGCCTGTGCAAAGATAGACAGTGCGCTGTTATCGATCCTTTAACCTTAATTTTATTATATAGTATCTGTATTTTGTTTTATTTCTCATCCACCTCCTTTTTTTTAATTTCTTTTCTTTCTTCATTTTGTATTACCCTGTAAAAACTTTTTTTTAATTTTCATTTTGAGGCGTATGTCATGAGGAGAGAAATGCGACAAAGAAGCAAGAGAAGGTGGTGGACAAATCACGGATCTTACGTAAACAAACGCTACTACGCTTTTAATGATTCAAGGAACGACTATTCATATATGTCCAGATACGATAAGTATATAAATATAGATCTACATGTATAACATTTGTATTTGTTGCGAATGTTACAACTATTAAAGATTAACATATATTCCTATAAATCTGTTATAAAACACTCTTACCATTAGAGAATATACAGATGTTTTATTTATAAAAGCTTAACATTTTAAACTCTTGCACTACCTTAATTTCTTTTATTCTTAATAATGCTAAATGTCATGATTTGATGACATGTTAATTAAATATTACTAAGTAATATGTCGTAAAAAGTGATATGATCTTGTACGTATCTTCTTTTTTATATGTACCCAAAGGTTATCAAATACATCTTTTGTCATATCTATTATTATGCCTCTGTATTGGTTGATTGATTGACATTACTCTTTACGATTATACAATGATCATTTGCTTTGCAAAAAAAGGGGGAAAAAAGCTTATTTTTTACCAAAAATGGAACGCGGATCTCTTTCACTGACGTTGACAGTGCAACTCGCTTTTAATAAAAATATTTGTTTTTATATAAAAAAAAAAAGAGCACTCTAGAATATGTGTCGGAGTAAATCATTCTTGTAATAAGGGTTTATTTATAAACAATATTGAAGACATGTTTGTGTGAATATGGTATTCTATTATTTTAGTATTAATTTTATTATTATTTATTTCTTGAAAGTACTATTATTAAAGGGAAATTTAGAATGGGGGATAATAAAAGAAGAATATATAAATATTATTATAATGCAGATTACTATGTAGAAGATAGAGAAACAAAAAAAAAAAGTAATTTAAGTCTTGTTATACTTTAATACAGTGCCAAAGACAAGGTCCCATAGCTTTGAGGTGATACCGTAACCATCCTCATAGTTCTTGTAATGGTGCGCCATGTGGTATTTCTTCATTTCCTTAAAGTGATATTTGAATACTTTGGCATGATGAAGGTAATAATGGGTGCAGTCGTACATAATGTAACCTAAAAAGCCGCCTGCAATTACTCCATGAGCTATCATTGGTGGGAATAAGAAGTGTCCTAATCTGACAAGAGGATAGGCGATAGCTGCACCTAATGTAGGGGGCATGACCAATCTTAATCTAAATAAATAAATAGCCATGTTAATAAACCCATCGCCAACTCTCTATATCCTCCTTCTTACCTATCCATGGGTAAATAATGGTGGAAACCATGAAGTGTAAAGTGTAGTACAAAGGCAATTTGATGGTCAGGCAAATAGTCATCCACATGGAACAGGAAGCGATGAAGAACATACTCCAAAAGAGACCAAATAAGAATACCACCAAGGTATGAAATACCGGTAGTTAACGGATCGTTGAATGCCAAACTCTTATAGAGATGCCAAGACATGTAAGGAAGCCAAAGAGTAGGAATAACATACCATGCTGTCTTTGAGAGTGGCTCGAGGAGCGGGTGCCCGAAAAAGATTGCGGGTGTAGCAATATAACGTGGTTTGTGTACTTGCTCCAAATAAAACTCCTTTGTAAATCTTGCCTTAATCATCTGGGGAATAAGTGCCTTACGCAAATCCAAAAATTGGTTCTTTTTCATATCGGTAGCAACATCCGTCTCACTGGGTCGGAAATCTTCCTTGACATATGTCTTGTATTCCTCTTCCTCTTGTAATAACTTCATACGCTGTTCGTGTAAGCTTGCAGGTGTGGCAGTAGGGTCATAGACGCCAATACAGTACTCTTCAAGGATTTCATAGGCCGCATCGGAATGCTCATGCTCAAGTATATCCTTCATCACTGCAGTTACATCTTTACCTCCGTAGTCCAAAATTAGGTCATCTCCTCCGGGATGATCTTGAATAAATTCTGTTACATCATACACTTTGTTTTGGTAAACGACCCAACAGGAATCCGCTGTGGTATGTTTGGCCAAGTCTTGGTTGCCATAGCTTTTTACAGTCATTGTTTCAGTTTTTCTATTTTTATTATTTAATTAGTGGTTCGAGTGGAGTAAAAATAAAGAAAAAAAGTTTTTTTTTTTTTTTTTGTTTATTTTGAAATTTAAACGGACTAATTTGTCTGACCAATCATGTTCAAGATTGAACCATCTTTCACTCCCTTTTTGTCACTAATATTCATTCTATTTGTTACCGAAAAGTAAATTGAGAGATATTGGTCTCATCTGTCATTTTAGCGGTGAGTGTAACAGTTTATGTTTTGACTTTGGATTAAATGGCTTGCCATCACTGTTATGCCAAGCCATTCTGTCTGGATTTAAGCTTTTCTTGACTACTTGAGGTACCTATGTATGAATATACACATGGTAATTAAAAAATGACTATCAAATGTCGCATTACACCAGCCATTTTTGGGCATTATGAATCTTTTGGATTCTGAATAAAAATACATTCCTCTTTTTTTTGTAAGAATAATCATATTTATCATTTTCTTTTTTTGTAAAATTAGATTACTTCCTGAAGAAGGGATGTGTTTTATAGAAAAACAATTTTCAAACCTTGGACTATATTTCGAAAAGAGTTTAGAAAACAGGTAATCGTGTTTGCCGAAAGTAAGCTAGGCATCAAAACTCCATATTTGAAGTAAGTTTATATTGGGAGTCGTTTATATTTAGCGCAATCTTCCTGCCAATTTGAATTAGCTAGTTCTGACAATTGTTTTTAGAATGACAAAAACAATCTCAACAAAAATTCTGATCATTTTGTTTCCCAATATCCAATCCGCTGGCAAATTTGGCTGCTTCTATCCATACGGCTACATCACCTCACCTGATATTATTCAAGCCCTCACTCTGACCAAGCTTCCACCTCTACAAGATGATGATCTATCCAGGTTTCTCACTGTAATATATACTACTCATTGGAAATTTTGGATCCACTGTTGGCAGTTTCCTCTTGACCACAGACCTTTCTGTTCACTAAAAACCATTGATTCGATAATATCCCTATTCTCCATCGCCTTAAATAGTAACAGCGAAATTGATTACTAGTCATCTCTACATCCTTTATTTTAGTTGCAATTTCCCCTTTCTCCTCATATTTATTTTCTTCTCTTATATGACTTAGGTCCCACTTCTTTGCAATGTATGGCTTTATGTTATTTCTAAATAAAATAAAAGAATTTGAAAGTCGCTGTTTTTTTATTAAAAAAAAAAATGCTGATGTAATTTAAGCTTTTGGCTGTTTAGCCAGTCCGACATTGTTGCTCTTATGTTGGATATGAACCTGGTCTCTGGGAAAATCTGGTGAGACTTGTCGAACAAAAAGTGTGGCCAAGTTTTTGGATGACTCAATATGTTGAAAATATTTCTCCATATATCCAAATGTTAAAGATATTTCCAACATCATAGAAATGCCTCTTTTCTCACTATGGAAGTATCGACGATTATCATATTTAATAAAATTCGGCGTCTTTTTATGTTTTGTACTCATGTAAACAAATGATTATATTTATTATTGGAGATTCATGCACTCAATAATATCGAACAATATAAAACCGATTTCTCTATTCATTTCATAAAAACCATCATATACAATACTCTGATTAGAATTAACGGGTAATGTTATTCTGATTGAAGAGTTTCATGACGTATTTGGAAATAGTGTACGTTTATCTCAACGTATACAGTTTCGATGTAGTTTAATCGTAGTAGCTATGATATACAAATCACCATAGATTATGTTTTGTACTTACTAATTGTACAAGATCGGCAATGTAAAGTTAGTAATTAATGGGCATGAAATTATGAATCAAAAGTACAACAAAATATAGCTAGATTCAAGCATTATAGACAGCCTTTAAAATCAGTCTTGTCTACACTGTTTTTCTTTTTGATTAGCAAAGCTACTTTATGAGAATTTTATTTTATTTTACTTTATTTATTTTTAATAGGATAGTAACTCATCTTATTGACGGATTCTTTTATATTATG
>VCJL01001640.1:0-25444 GCA_024139405.1 Backusella mclennaniae | reverse complement strand
TATATAAAAAAAAAAAAAAAAAAAAAAAAAAAACATTCCGGTAACGCATGAAATTGAGTTTGATGAATTAGGTCCCGATCTGATAGATGAAGCAGGCACCAGAGTTTAACTAAATATACCAGAGCAAACACCATTGATGAGTTGCATCCTAGAGTTCATTTTACATTGAAATACATTGGAAATAGAGGGTTCACATTTTAGACTATTGAGAGCTTTTAATGCTTTTGAGTATATTTATTGTATTTTTGTATCTTGAAATATAGATTAACTATGTTTGGATTCTAATACCAAACATTCGAATATCATAATGTAATATTCGAGTATGGCTATAATTAATTTGTAATACTATTTTAGGATTTCACTTTAAGAACGTCTCTATAAAATATATATAGGATGAGCATCTCTTGAGCTAGGCCAGGATTAGATAAGCTAAATAGTTTTAAAGACATTGGCCATTATTTCTATATTCAAAAACTATGACAGTGATAAAAGTAACCAAATAAATTTGTATCGAAATACATGCTACTTCTATTTTATGTTATTAAAACTTCGATTTTATTTAAACTAGATATTTATTACATTGATTACTATATAGCAATATCACATATTGACGTAAAAAATACCAAAGATTTGGTAAGTTAACGATATTGAACCATTCTTATTTGTGCTGCCACTTGAAATCATAGCAGGTGTAAGGACCATCAGAACATGAAAATTCAATATTTCCGCTTCCTACCCAAGTTGTATCGGTATTTGGAATCTCATCACAGCAATAGGATTCATCACCAGTTGAATAACAATAAGCGTTTTCATAAGCACAGTCCGAGAATGCTGAGTAAAGTCTGCTTTTATCAAGGGAAAATGCGTCATTACCACTAGTGATTTCCAGTCTTCCACACAATTTAGAGCCAGAGTTACTGTCAACAGTCCAATGGATCCAGGCGTTCTTGCCACAATGAGGGTTTGCTTCAATAGACAGGAGGACAGACAATAAAGCTAAAGCTATAATATTTTTAAACATCTTTTAATTTTTATACAATGCTATACTTGAATTAAAATACAAAAATATAAAAATAAAATTGAAATGTATTTATACTACTTTATCTCAATGTTTTTTTTTTTGTTTTGTTTTTTTTGTTATTCTTAGAAAACACACATTTTTTGTATGCATTAATTAAAGAATCGCGTGAAAAAATAATTCTATGTTAAGAGGAACTTTATTGTTATCTTAATTCTACAGTAAACCCTGATACATTTTTTTTTACAATACAAGCAATCAGAAGGTTTTAATTGAAAATGTTTAATGAGTAATTGCATGAAATGCATGTAAAAATAATGTAAATTTTAAACTACCAACATAAAAATACTATCGCTTATTTGAGATATTTATCTTTATCCGAGTAATTGACTACCAATGTTTTTTTTAAAAAAATCTTTATAGTCAATACAGTTATCATATGATAGCCAATTAAAACTTAAAGATAAAAATAAGCATTCTGCTGTATGAAATTCAAAAAATTTATGCAACGCATAAATAGATACCATTGTTCCATTTTAAGCAAAAAGCCTAAATGCTGCGCTTTTATTTTTGTAAGCAGAGCTCTTTATCACAAATAGAAAAATAATCCTAGAAAAAGGAAAATGGCGATCATATAAAAAATAATAGTGTACTACTTAGACATATACATCACATAAGTTTTATAGCTATTTACTTGGAGAGTCTGCCTTTGTGGAAAGGACGAGCCTCTTTACTTTCCCAAAGAAAGAAATAAAATCCAAAATTAGATTCCAGTCAATTACCCCTCCCTTCTTTCCCTCTCTCGATGTCACAGTTGTGTAAATTTGAACAATATATTTACATTCTATATTTTTCTCACACAATGCATTAATGCATAAATATTAATTCATGGATATTTAGAAAAATCGTGTGACAAATAGTCTAATAGGTACCGTAAGCACTGTTAAGAGATTTTCTGATCTATTGCTATTCAAACCGCTGAATGATTTTATATAAAATACGTGTACATCGTGTAATAGCATTATTCCCCATACTATATATTATAGCTTTTTCTTTTTACCTATAAGTATCTCAAGTACAAAGCTACTTGACTGTAGTTTTTTTTTGGATGTGTCTATTTATATCTCGTTGTTTTTAACAGGAAACGTAACCATTTAAACAAATTTTATTTCTCTTGCGCTGGCCAAGAATGGATATTTCGTTCAGTTTAGGTTCATTATTCCCAAGTTGGAAGTATAATCCAATTAAGATGACGAGATAAGTGTTTGGTCAATTAAACAATGTTTAAAATAATTGGCTTTTAACACGATAATAGAGTATTCGACTCTCTGATTGTAGTATTGAACTCCATACCAAATGGTGCCTTTGGACATTTAAAAAAAAATACTCTCGGATATGAGAGACATAACCAATCACATGCTCCCTGCCAGGATCGAACTGGCGACCTTCAGATTATGAGACTGACGCTCTACCAACTGAGCCAAGGAAGCATTGACGTTAAAAATCAAGAATTAAAGAAATCTTATCACAATATTCTTTACTACGCGCACGACCACGTGATTTATTTTTCGTGTGCTGGTGTGGCTGGCAAAGCGTAACAGCTTTAACCACAGTATCGTTTTTGTATTTCCTAATTTTTTCATTTGATTTTATCATATCATATAAAATGTTATCTAAACCAAAGCGTAAGTGTTTTACTTAGTTTCATTATAATTTTTAGTTCGAAAAACTCACCTTTTCGCTTTATTAGCAAACAAGAAGCGTAAGCTTCCTGAAAAGCCTCGTACGAATCAACTTACTCTAGACCGTTTTAGCGTAAAGGGCAAATCACCAGCAAATTCACAACCATCGACTGCCGTGCAAGAAGAAATGTCACACGGGATTGATCGCATGGATGAGGATGGTCAAGGGTTTTCTCAAAATCTCAGTGAAGCTTCGAATTCAAATGCTCGCTTGTTTGCCATACTTCCACTCAACTATAAGATCATTCGACATGACTCTACACCTAATTCTTTGGGTAATTGGCGTTATTATTATTGTGGTTATTTATGGATAGCATGGGAGACACTAGACTAAACTATGCATGGTTTTGTACATACAATATATATAGCAACGGAAGAAACCTTTAAAGCAAATATGTCAGTTTTACAAAAACTTGCGCAGTCTGTTTTGGCAGACACTGAACCTGATGTTGGATATGTGACAGCTACAAGAGTAGGTTCTTTTGGTATATAAGGTTGATGTGGGTATTTAATCATTCTATACAATTAGATGTGTGAAAATATCTGTGTGTATAGTAGTGAAGAAGAACTTTATAACCAAATCGTCTCAGTACTACAATCATTCACAGCAGGTCTATTTGATAACCTTTGCAGGTGAGTATAGCCTATTAGAATTCATATTAGAATACTTATAATCATAGCAATAGTACACCTGAAAATGCAGATGACTTTTTACAAGCATTAAATGTAGAATGGAAGTCCTATTGTTCTCATTTGAACATTTTGAGTGTTGTCTTTTGTCAATTGGATCGAGGCTATATCCTAACAAAATCATCCAACAAGTCACTAACGTAAAATTATATTATTATTCATTATGTTATACTTACTAATAGTAATGATGTGACTATATAGCTTATTAGGGAAAAAGATATTTCGAGAGACAATCCTTTCCCCAGTGTTATTTAGAAAGAGAGTTCTCAATGCAATACGAAGAGTAATCAGCACAGAGAGAGTAGAAGAAACCAACGACGAGGTTAAAACCCTACTTCGGGAACTCTTGGAAATGCTCGCTGATTTATCGTATTATTCTAGCGATTTTGAACCGTTATTCTTAGAGGACACTAATGCTTACTATAAAAATGAGGCATCAAAACAATTTAATATCTTGGCACCACCTTATTATATCGACTATGCACAAAAATGCCTGGATGACGAGTCCTCAAGTAAAATGAGTTATCTCACCCCTGATACAAAAAAGAAGTCGGCTGAGGTTATTGTTAAACAGTTGGTTCTGGCACACACACAGAAACTCATTGATATGGGATTTGATGCTATGATGGAGGCAGATATGACAGATCCACTTTCTTCAATGTATGGAATGCTACGTCCTTATTCGGAACTCACATTATTACGAACGGCATTTGAAAAATATGTTAAAGTAAGCACAACTTATGGAAACATGGAGTCATATACCATGAAAACTCAAAAATGATTTTTAGAGTGAAGGAGAGAAAATGATTAAATACCCAGATGAAGACCCAACTATGATTCAGTCTTTAATTGAATTCAAAGGAAGCCTTGACAACATTCTTAGCACTTGCTTCAAGGGAGATGCTAACTTCTTGAACGGTTTAAAAGAAAGCTTCGAATATTTTATAAACACACGTGGAAATAAACCAGCAGAGCTATTATCTAAGTTTATTGATGGAAAGATCAAATCATCCTCTAGACAGGTGCTTATGAGTTAAACTCATTATGATGGATATCGTGGTATATTAACTCTTCTTCTTTTTTTTTTAGAGTGACGACTCTAATACTGAAAATACAGCTTTGCTCAATAGTTCGCTTGATCTCTTCAGATTTATTCATGGTAAAATGAAATGATAGACTTTTTTACACATATCATTCTTATACGTTTTCTACACCATTAAAAATATAGCAAAGGATGCCTTCGAAGCATATTACAAGAGATCATTATCAAAGAGACTGTTGTTAAACCGCAGTATCTCTATTGAAATGGAAAGTGAGATTCTTGGAAAATTGAAGGCTGAATGTGGAGAAGATTACACCAAGAATTTGGAATCCATGATTAATGACATAAGAGTATCGTCAGAAATGGTTACAGATTTCGTGGTAAATATAAAAAAACAAACTATAGATATAAAGTAATTATAAATTAAGCAATGACTTTAGAATAACAACAAAGATGTTGTCAATTTTTCAATGTCGGTGAATGTTATTTCTCAAGAAGTCTGGCCCACATATGTAAATACTAACTTGGCATTACCTCAAAATGTAAGTTGTAGATGGTTTATTATTCAACCAACACAGTATAACTGATGCATCTATTATAAAAATGATTAGATGAATGCTATTTTACAAAGATACGACAATTTTTATAAAAAAAAATTCAGTGGCCGTAGCTTAACATGGCAAAAGAACTCATCGTCTTGTGTCCTCCGTGCAAATTTTGCGAAGGGTCCAATCAATATCCATTCAAGCTTGGTTCATACTGCTGTACTCCTACTTTTCAATGACAAGACATCTATGAGCATAGGTGATATAGAACAAGTAACAGGACTAGGTAAGAGAAGGGAAAGGAGATGCTTAATAATACTAATGTACTGATTTCATATACAAATTGTTTTTTCTTAAATAATAGAGAGATCTGAACTTGACCGTGTACTACTATCATTGTCTACTGGAAAAGCTTGTGTTCTAAACAATTCACCAGATGGCATATATTCCTATAACCCAGATTTCAAGTCTCAGTCTAATAACCTGAGGATCAGTCTAGCACCAGCAGAGCAATCTGTTGCAGAAGAGAGAGACGTTGAAATTAATATTGCAAAAGATAGACAATATCAGGTAAAATAACAAATATAGTGGCATATGTGAATTGCATCATTCATTTCATCTACTTCTCTTTTACATAGATCGATGCTGCCATAGTCCGTTTAATGAAGAACAAAAAGACTATGTTCCATGCAGATTTAATGACAGCCATTTTCCAAGAACTCAAGTTTCCCATTGAGGTGATTTTGTGTAACTAAGTATTGTTGACAAGTATACTTATATGTTCGTATTAGGGCAACGATAGCAAGAAGAGAGTGGAGTCTCTCATCGATAAGGGCTATATTGCACGCGATGCAAGCGATGGTAGTCTGTACAACTATTTGAATTAAATTTCTTTTTTCCATAAAGTCATATCGCATTTTAACGCAATAATAACGCAGATTTGTGTTCAGAGTTGAAATAAGGATAGCTTGCTTTCAACCTGTCTATTATAATTATTGATGGTATTATAGTAAATGAATGTGTTAATACTATTAAATGTGCTTTATATTTAAAGAAAAATAATAATATACGATTTTTGGACTTCAAGATGAGTGCCAAGTACATGGTACACACTCCCTTATTCTTTTTGAGGGCAAGTAGTGGGGTCAAAGGTCTTCAAAGCTATTGGTCAAAAGCAATCAATAAAATTCTGCGACCGCATGATACGCTTTAATCAAAGCCACACCGTTTTTACTTTGCATATAAAAAGCCAGGGTTGAAGGATAATATTCTCACTCTCCTTTTTCCTTTCCCAACACTTTATTCATTTTTTCAATAAAGATAATTACCAACAAATCTGCTCTTCCAGCGACCCGTGTTGTATCTCGTAGATTCGTATTTTCTGTTGCTAGCAAGATCGGTACGAAAATACTATATCTGACTTTACATTAGTGTCCCCCTTTTTTTTTATTTCCAAGCATTCAAAAATTTGTTTTAGCCTTTACATCTGCCCGTGTAGCACTTGGTTCTGGTAATAAATTTGTAAGTTGATAGATGCCTTCATAGTTGAAGCCATTTCTAAAAAGATAAGAAAAACATAGACTGCCAACCTTATCAAACAGGCTTATCAGACTTCTCCCTCTCGCATGATGTTTATTGGTAAATTTATAACAGCATAAAAGTATATCAAATAGAATGGTATCTAATTTATATGAAAGGCCGCCGTACAATGACCACTGACACCGGCAAGTTTAGTCGCGGTAGGCCCCACGTCAATATAGGTACCATTGGACACGTTGATCATGGTAAAACCACCCTGACTGCTGCCATTACCAAGACTCTTGCCACTGAAGGCAACGCTCAATATATGGATTACAACCAAATCGATAAAGCACCTGAAGAAAAAGCTCGTGGTATTACCATCTCCACGGCCCACGTCGAGTACGAAACTCCTAATCGTCACTACGCTCACGTTGATTGTAATTTGATATTTTGATTTTCAACTCTACTCCTCGTTAACGCAATCTCTTATTTACTTGTACTAGGTCCAGGACATGCGGATTATATCAAAAATATGACTACTGGTGCTGCTCAGGTTAGTAGATCAATGAATATGGAATATGTACCCAAGTACGTGTTTTAGGTATTCTTAGATGGATGGTGCCATCATTGTAGTCTCTGCTACTGATGATCAGATGCCATAGACCCGTGAGCACTTGTTGCTTTCCTGCCAAGTTGGTGTCGTCACCAAGGGTAGTGAAGTTGAAATCGTTGGTATGGGCCCTACCATCAAGACTACTTTAACTGGTATTGAAATGTTTCGTAATGAATTGGATCGCGGTGAAGCTGGTGATAATATGGGTGCCTTGTTGCGTGGTAGTAAGCGTGAACAGATCCGTCGTGGTCAAGTCATGTGTGCATCTGGTACGGTCAAGTCCCACAAGAAATTCATGTCTCAAATCTACATCTTGACCAAGGAAGAAGGTGGTCGACACACTCCTTTTGTTAACAACTACCGCCCTCAAATGTTTGTTCGTACAACCGATGTCACTGTCAGTTTGACACACCCCGACGGTACTGAAGACCCCGATGACAAGCTCGTTATGCCCTGTGATAACGTTGAGATGCAATGTGAGCTTGTTCATGATGTAGCCCTTGAGAAAAACCAGCGCTTCACTATCCGTGAAGGTGGTAAAACTGTTGGTACTGGTGTCGTTACCAAGATTGTTGAGTAATTTGAAATAATCTTTTCTTTTTTTTCTTTGCTCTGTAAATATAGTATCACTCTAAAAAACATTACGGGTTTTTTACATTCTTACGGGGGTGCACACAGCGAAAAATGAGGAGAGTCCGTAATTTTTTCTAGAATGGATTAATAATTAAAATGGTGACAATGATGATGATAACAAATGAAAAGGACTATTTTGATGATCTAATTGTTTGTTCTATGATTGAATTAACAATGTTAGTAACGTCACAACGTTGGGCAGATTTTTTAATAAGACTTTAACATTCAGTTATTAAAAAACATCAATGTCAATTTTTATTCGATTGTGATTGGCGGTTGGATGTTTCAGTCAAAGTTTTTTTTATCTTTTGAAGTTTTTTTCTATTTTTTATTTTCTTTTGTGTCTTTTCATACTTTTTTGGATTGCTCGGTAATGAAATTGTGCATCACTTTCTTATTGAGTGTAGCCCTTGTTCAAGGACTACCCATTTTTGAAATACGTAAATAATATACAGAAACAAGGATTTATTCGATGAAATACTAAAGTTAAAATACTAGCAAATGATTATGACAGGTACGGCAACCAATGCCCATTATGGCCTCAATATGATATTTCATGCCCCTTATTATGCGTGTCCAATCCAAGCCAATGTCCTCCTACACTCACACCTCATTGCTCCTCAGGATTAAAGTTTTGTGGCGATGGCACTTGTCAAATCTCATGTGATAATATACCAAACGCATGCCTGTGTAACGGTAACGACAATGGCTACAAGCCTTGTGCTGCCGGTCAAAAAGTGAATATTACCCATTATAATCCACAAGAGAAAGACAGTCAAATACAATCTACATGCGCTAAGGATGCTAATATTGTAGATCCTATAGGTGTTTGGGGGGTATTCAATTCGTCCCAAGTATGGCTAGAGTGCCCTACCGTTGTTGCCGGATTTACTTTTCGTGAGCCTATGTGGATCGCAGTGTGGTCTCTTTCAGCATTTGAGGCGTTATTACTTGTTTCATGGCACCTTTATAAAAAAGCACGAGAATCGTGGATCCGTAGAAAAGCAGAAACGCTCAGCTCTTATGCTGTCGATGAAAAAATCAGTATGACCGGCGACGCTGAAGATACTGGAGCAAAAGAACGCCTTGATATCCCATCATCATCAGAAACATCGACTTTAGAAGATTCAGAGCAGCTACAATTTAAAGGCTTTCATCGAGATTTCTTTGGGATTTTTGCATTTGGATCAATCGTTGTTACGACGCTTTTATTTATGGTCTTTTTAGGCTGTCTTGTAAGCGATTATTGTAAGTAAAATGAAATCAAACATAAAAAGGGACCCCGTTGATATAAACTCTATTTAGACGGAAAGCTAAATGGTGGAGTGTTGCACGTATTTCTCTCATCGGACACTTCATCAAAGATCTTTTGCGCAGTGTGGCACATTTCAGCTGCTTGGTTTTGCTTAATCATGTTCACTCGCCATCGCATACAGAATTACTTTAGAGTTGAGACATTTCCACACGCAAGCCCCTTTGTACAAGTGGAGAGAAAGGAAGAGCAATTGGTGTTCTTACAAGATGGAAATCGCTGGTTAGCGAAAATGAAATCGATTGAATCAAAAGTCATAAAGAAGCTTGGGTATTGTTTTTTTTTGTTAAAAAAAAAATAGAGTTGAGAAAAGAAATGAGCATTAATATGAGCCATTCAGAATGGATATTGTAGTGCAAACCTGTCCAGTTCATGTGACCTCGAATAATTTACGCTATTTTGAATATCAGTGCATGCGCTATGTTTACAATACATCAAAAAATCGCTTCGAACCTTACGAATTTGATTTGGGATCAATTAACCGAAAGTTACATAGCTGGTCTAGTGGAACGAGTACAAAGGAGGCAGATTATCGACAGGAATTACTAGGTCTCAACATTATCCCGGTTTATGTCCCGTCTATTCCCTGGGCATTGGTTCAAGAGTAAATATAAGTTTTTAATAGAATGGAAAGAAAAAAGGAACAACATACTTATACATTTCATTTAGGTTTAGTTCATTCCTTTACCTATACCAATTGATGTGTATGTGGGTGTGGTAGTAAGTACAATAGTACAACATATCTGACCTCTTTTGAGTATACTCATCCTCTCAATATAGTTATTTCCAGTACTATCCAATGGGCCTGGTTCAAACTTCGATCATCATCATATCAGCAGGGATACGGGTTTTTCTCAGACTAAGAGCAGAAAAAAGAGTCAAGGAGATGGCAGAATATGTCACTGATATAAATGTGCTCCGGGACGGAGAATGGAAACAAAACATCTCTAGTGCAAGTCTTATCCCTGGTGATGTTTTTGAAATACAGGAGCACTCTCAAATTCCTTGTGATTGTGTTTTATTGTCAGGCGCGGTTGTAGTAAACGAATCTGCGTTGACGGGAGAAGCAATGCCTATCCGAAAGATACCCCTACCTAAAGATGATAGCGTTTACGATATTGATGGATCCGGTAAAATAAACACACTTTTCGCAGGAACAATCGTCTCGCAATTAATACATCGAGTGAACGAAGAACGTGTATATGCTCTAGTACTTCGTACTGGTATCTCTAGTGAAAAGGGTATGCTTATTCATAAAATATTATTTCCATGTTCGGTGAGTTTTATTTTTGATGAGCATATTAAGGTTGCTATTTGTATATTGCTTGTTTGGGGTCTAGTGGCTTTTTGTCTCTCCCTGTATATGATGGGCCGTGGTAATATTACTAGTTGGTATTATGGTGTATTCGTCATGTCGCAAATCTTCTCTCCTTTGTTACCTGCCGCTTTTACTATTAATCAATCTGTTTGCTCTGCCCGTCTTCGTTCAAAAAAGATTCTATGTATCGACTTGCCTCGAATCAACTTGTCGGGAAAAGTTTGTATTTTCTGCTTTGATAAAACAGGTACATTGACAAAGGAAGGTTTGGAATTTTTTGGATCAGTAGCAGCGTCTTCCAAATTGACTTCAAGAGAGTCTGACCCTTTAAAAATGGATCGATTAATGGCAATGGGAATTGCAACATGTCATGCAGTGACAAAAGTGGGAGATCAATTCATCGGAAATCCTGTGGATATAGAGTCTTTTAACGCAATGAAATGGACTATGGTACCTATAACTGATTTAGATTATCTCGATAGTTTGAAGCCTTCTGGAAATCCATCCGAATTACCAATCCATATTATCCGACGTTGTGAATTCGTCCATGCAAGAGCCTCCCAATCCGTTGCTGTCCTTGATCCTAGTGACAATCACGTTCATGTTTTTTTGAAAGGTTCATTTGAGCGCGTAAAGTATCTATCGACTCTAGACTCAGTCCCTGAAGATTATGAACAAGTAGCTGCAAGGTATGCTCAAGAAGGCTGTTATGTATTAGCGCTAGCTCATAGGGATATCGGGGTATTGGGTGTGGATGTTACTATGAGTCAAGTAAAAAGCATGACACGTGATGATCTCGAAGTCGATTGTAGTTTTGTCGGTTTTGTTTTATTTAAGAATATGCTAAAGGAGGATACAACAGATGCCATTTCTCAACTTAAAGCAGGTGCTGTCCGTCCAGTTATGATCACAGGTGATACTGCACTTACTGGAATCTTTATTGCTCGACAATGTGGTATGATTGGGTCAGACCAGAAAGTTTTATTAGGAGACCTTCTAAATGGGCAGATCGTTTGGCATGATGTGGACTCTGGGGATCAACTTGATGTTGACCAAGTTTTACAAGCGGAGCCAGGGTTAGATTACGAAAAAAAGGTTGAATTGGCATTAACGGGCCGTGCTTTTGAGTTGATGGTAACACGTAATATTATGCGCCCTTATTTAATGCACACTCGTGTTTTTGCTCGTATGACACCCAATAATAAGGTTCAGTGTGTTCAATTGCATATGGAAAGAGGTGTAACTGCTATGTGTGGTGATGGAGGAAACGACTGTGGTGCACTTCGAGCCGCTCATGTTGGTATAGCCCTATCGGAATCTGAAGCATCCATGGTATCTCCTTTTAGTACAAGTAACAGGTGAGATCATTAAGATGCGTTTCAATACAATACACCATTGACTAACATTTTATAATAATAAGGTCAATAATGCAATGCGTGGAACTATTAAAACAAGGAAGATCTGCATTAGCCACCAGTTTTGCAAATTATAAATTTCTTATATTTTATGGTGAATCAATGGCGTTTTGGGAATTGATCATGTTCTATTTTACTGTAATTGCACCACAGCCTATTTGGATTACTATTGATGGTAAATCATAAAAAAAGTGACGCTTGTATCTATTCTAAGTATGATCGTAGGTTTTATAACAACTACCATGACGTTTGCAATCACACAAGCAAAACCTGCAGATAGATTAGGCCCATCAAGACCATCAGCTAAACCTTTAGGTGTTTATACAATGGTCTCTTGCTTAGGAGTAATTTTTATCAATTTCTGGTTTATGGTAACAAGGTATTTTATTATATTAATAGTAGTATTTGAGAAAGATCTAAAAACATGCTGCATAGCGTTGTATGGTTATTTCAACAGGATTGGTTCGTTTGCAATGAGTTTGATGCCTCAGCTATTAATTCTGCACAATGGTGGTTACTTGGTGATAATTATGAATCTGAAATGATATCTCTCGTTGTACTGTTCCAGTTCTTTAATGGTGCTGCTATCGTTAATTTTGGATCCGCTTTTAGGCAGCCATGGTGGCGTAACTATATTCTAGTAATATTCTACTGTTGCTTCTTTGTACATACAAGTTTTTTAATATTAGCAGATCCAAATCCTTATAGTTGTATTGTAGGTCAACTTTTGTCTTTTTATCAAACAGTTGTTGTTTAATACTAATCGCTACTTTTATTTTTTAAATATTTTAGTTTCGAATCAATTGTGGCACGGCTTCGGTACTTCATGATACACTTGGATATCCTACGCCTTACTGGCACATTGAACCTTATAATTCCCCTCTAGGACACAATGTTTTACCCAAATGGTTCCGTTGGGAGCTCTGGGGTTTTGTACTAGGTAACAGCATTGCTAATATTGTTTGGGAAAGGATAGTTGTGCTATGGCTGATGAGAAACTGGGCGATTAAGCATAAGAATAATCCTGAAAAACCAATTTTCAAACTATAATTCACTGTATTTATAAATCCATATATATGTATTTTTCATTTCATACTCATGCATTATCTTCATTATTTGCTAAAATACCAAAAGAAAGTAGAAAGAAAACCAAGCATATAATAATAAAAAATCATTTTCTATAACAAAATATGCCTTGTTTTAAAAAGGCCACGACTCGCTTAGACAGAAATAGCCAAGTTTTTTCATTCAAGTACATTGAGTGCTATAACTTAACTAATTAAGTCTGGTATAATAGCTATAAACGATGTATTCACTATTGGTTTTGACTTTTTTTTCGGCTACATGTTTAAAGCTTAGCAAGTGCTATTTTTTTTTCTTATCCTTGTTTAAACAAAATCTGTCTTAGTTGCTTGATCTTGAATCGGCATACGTTTTTAGCCAAGTTTTGTTTTGTTTACTCCTTGTTAGCTTCGGTACATATAATTCTAAAAATATAATGTGTTAAAATTAAATGAATATGGAAGTTAATGTGAATATGGATTCCAATACCAATGCGCCTAATGATACACTTTCAATAAGGTTAGTCGAAATAGAAAACATATTATTTGTTAAACAAAGAGCCGGCCGACTCGGCTTGGGGATTTTTTTTTTTTGATAGTTTCGATTTGTGACCGAGTACTGATCCAGTTTTAAGTGCTTAATGGATGTTGCATAATGTGTTCGGTTCACCAGCTTATCTTGATATACTTTCGACCCGGGAAGGCCATATGAAAGAATAGAAAAAAAGAAAAACGTGATGCGGAAAATACCACGGTATACATCATTATAAATAATATTTATATACTATTGTTCACCTTTTTTAGTTGTTCTCTTTTGCGCTTTTCATTGCTTTTCACTTACTGTAATAGCTGATAAAATGACTTCTCCAGAAAAAGAGAGGTATCATCACTCTTCTGACAGTGAATCAAATAATGGATCTACAGAAACAAAAATTCATGAAGAATTTCAAGAGGGGTCTTTCGGTGAGCCAACTGCTAATGCAGTTAATATATCCGGTAAGTGACAATGAGTGAAGACGAAGTTCATACATCCAAACAAAATCAAATGCTAAACCTAATTTAACAGCGGGAAAACATGAGTATGCAGAACTAAAAGAGGAGTTAACTCGACAAAGTCGTATTTCGGCAGTAGCGTTAGAGGAAGGTCAGGCATCTACACAAGAATTTAACTTGGACGAGTTTCTTCATGGCCTTCGACAAGCTCAGGATTCAGCCGGTCACATATCAAAAAATCTGGGTGTCATTTGGAAAAATCTTACAGTAAAGGTAATAAAAAAGAACTACCTAAAATATTTATACTTTATATTCATATGCATAAAATTAGGGACGTTCTCCGGATGCAAACACTATAACAAACGTCTTTAGTTTTTTTAAATTTTGGAGATTATTTGGCATTGGAGTGAGCAAAAATCAAAAAACAATTCTTGACAATATCACTGGATTTTGCAAAGAAGGAGAGATGCTTCTTTTGTTAGGAAGACCAGGCGCAGGATGCACAACCCTACTAAAAATAATAGCCAATATCCGAAGCTCATATACTTCAATTGAAGGCACTGTAAGCTATGGTGGTATCGACCCAAACACTTTTCAAAAACGATATCGAGGACAAGTATGCTACAACGAGGAAGAAGATCAACATTATCCTACTTTAACCGCAAAACAAACACTTGAATTTGCATTACGAATGAAAACACCAGGCAAAAGACTACCTCAAGAAACAAAAAAGGACTTTGTCGATAAAGTGTTATACATGCTCGGTAACATGCTCGGTCTCACTAAACAAATGAATACTATGGTTGGAAATGCCTGGGTTAGAGGTCTTTCTGGAGGCGAGCGCAAACGCATGTCTATTGCAGAGCAAATGACTACATCAAGCACAATAAACTGCTGGGATTGTTCTACCCGCGGGTTAGATGCAGCTTCCGCATTGGATTACGTGAGATCCCTTCGATTAATGACGGATGTGTTTAAAAAAACAACTATAACAAGTCTCTACCAGGCATCAAACAGCATTTTTACTCTCTTTGATAAAGTGTTATTACTAGATGAGGGGCATTGTCTTTATTTCGGTCCAGTCCACCAGGCCAAGCCTTATTTTGAAAAACTAGGTTTCTATTGTCCAAAGCGAAAATCTACCCCCGATTTTTTAACTGGTCTTTCCAATCCAAATGAACGTGAAATTATATTAGGGTTTGAAGAGACAGCACCAAAGTTTGCTCACGAATTCGAAAAACACTATCTTGCATCAGATATTTATAAACAGATGATGAGAGAACTGCAGGAATACGAGAGAACGATAGAAAACGAAAAGCCATCAGACACGTTTAGAGAAGCTATGAATGACGAGCACCAAAAGCGAGCAAGTAATAAAACTCCTTACACTGCCTCATTTTTTCAGCAAGTAAAAGCACTCACCATACGTCAATATTATATTAATATTACCGACCAAGCTGCACTGATCTCTCGCTATGGTACAATATTAGTACAAGGGCTAATAACAGCATCTTGCTTCTTCCGGATGGGAGGTGATGGCGCTGCTGCTTTCTCAAAAGGTGGTGCTATTTTTTTCGCTCTACTATTCAATTCATTTGTTTCACAATCCGAGCTAGTGGCATTTCTAATGGGAAGACCAATCCTAGAAAAGCACAAACAGTTTGCTTTATATCGACCATCAGCTTTTTATATCGCTCAGGTAGTAATGGATGTTCCATATTCTATTGCCCAAGTATTACTGTTTCAGGCTTGTGCTTATTTCATGATGGGTCTTCGGCTTACAGCAGGAGCATTCTTTACTTTCTTTATTGTTCTATTTTTTATGAACATGAGCATGAATGGATTCTTCCGGTATTTTGGTGCATCCTTTTCAAATTTCTTTTTAGCGACACAAATTTCTGGTGTGTTCCTAATTGGATGTATGAATTATACTGGTTATACTATTACTTACAATTCCATGAACCGTTGGCTCTCATGGATATACTGGCTGAATCCACTCACATACAGTTACAAGACATTACTCATAAACGAACTAAGTGGCCAAGACTTTACCTGTGAAGGACCTAATAATGCCGTGCCTTATGGACCTGGATATGATGATTGGAATTATAAAGTTTGTATAATGAAAGGTGGCAGACCGGGAGAGAATTTTGTACGAGGTGACGATTACTTGAATGAATATTTAAGTTATAATCCATCACATAAATGGGTCCCAGACTTCATTGTTGCCATTGGATTCTTTATTTTCTTCACCGTAATAACTGCGTTGTCTATGGAGTTTAGCAGGCTTAGTAAATCCACAGCACTTACAAAGCTTTACCTTCCAGGAAAAGCACCCAAGTCTCGTGATCCAGAAGAAATAGAAAGACATCACCAACAAGCCCAACATGCTGACCTTGGATCTGGAATGAGAGATGTTTCAGCTGGTACAACATTTTCATGGCAAGATATGGACTATACAGTTCCGGTAAAAGGAGGGGAATTAAAACTGTTAGACAAGGTGTCTGGAATAGTAAAACCAGGTCACTTGACAGCATTGATGGGATCCTCTGGTGCAGGAAAAACAACTTTATTGGATGTTTTGGCACGTCGTAAAACAATTGGAAAGGTGGATGGTCGAGTGTATTTAAACAACGAGGTGTTGATGCAGGATTTTGAACGCATAACTGGTTACTGTGAACAGATGGATGTACACCAACCCGCCGTTACTGTCAGAGAAGCGCTTCGTTTTTCGGCATATCTTCGTCAGCCCTCTAGTGTTTCTAAAAAGGAAAAGAATGAGTATGTGGAAAAAATCATTCAGTTGCTTGAGATGGAGAACATTTGCGATGCTCAAATCGGAGAAGTTGAATCTGGCTTTGGCATTTCTGTTGAGGAAAGGAAAAGACTTACTATTGGAATGGAGTTGGTTGGAAAGCCACAGCTTTTGTTTTTAGATGAGCCTACATCTGGTCTTGATTCACAAAGCTCATATAATATCATTCGGTTTATACGAAAACTTGCAGACGCTGGCTGGCCGGTTTTATGTACAATCCATCAACCTTCTTCTATTCTTTTTGAGCACTTCGATCATATCCTATTGCTGGTGCGTGGTGGTCGTACTGCCTATTATGGTGAGATTGGCGAGGACTCTTCAGTTATGATTGACTATTTTGAAAGCAATGGCGGACCAAAGTGTTCTCCTGATGCCAATCCTGCCGAGTATATTTTACAGTGCGTTGGTGCAGGCACTTCAGGAAAAGCAAAAGCAGACTGGGCAAACATTTGGGAGAAATCCTCTCAGTATCGGGCACTTCAACAAGAGCTTGACAATATTCATAACTCCTCTGACAAACATCCTTCCCGTAAAGCAAATGTTTATGCAGCTGGCATGCTTACTCAATTCAATCTAGTTTTCAAACGAGCTACTCTTGCCTACTGGCGTTCTCCTGAGTACAATATTGGCAGATTACTAAATGTCTTATTTACTGCACTTCTTGCGGGGTTCACTTATTGGAAAACAGGAAATTCTTCAGGCGACCTTCTTAATAAAATTTTTGCGCTCTTTTCGACGTTTATTATGGCAATGACAATCATCATCCTTGCTCAACCAAAGTTTATGGTGGAAAGAGAGTTTTTTAGAAGGGAGTATGCTTCTCGCTATTATAGTTGGGCTCCTTGGGCGGTTTCGTCTATTTTGGTGGAAATACCTTATATTTTCTTTTTCTCAGCCATCTTCATGGGTGGCTTCTATTGGACTGCCGGTATGGACACTTCTCCAATATCAATAGGTTACTTCTATATTATATTCTGCGCTTTGGTGTTATGGTCAGTTACTTTAGGTTTTGTAATTGCTGCTTTATCCGAATCACCGCTAACAGCCGCTGTTCTCAATCCTCTCGTCATATCCATTCTTATTCTATTTGCTGGATTGATGCAAGCACCTTCCGAAATGCCTCATTTCTGGAAATCTTGGATGTATTGGGCTGGTAAGTTAGATATATCTATATGATGCAATGGTATTTACTAAATAATTATTATTATAGTGCCATTCCACTACTATATAGAAGGTCTCGCTGTGAATGAACTAGCGCATATAATTGTCAGCTGCACAAATAGTGATTTTCTCAAGTTTTCTCCACCTCCAAATATGAACTGTGGAGAATACATGACAAATTTTTTCTTGTATGGAGCTCCAGGATATATAAATAACGCTTCTGCTACCGATGTATGTGATTATTGTCCATTCAAGTCAGGAAAAGAATTTTACACAATGCGGTTTGATTGGAGCGAAGACAATAAATGGCGCAACGTTGGTATTCTTTTTGGATTCTTTTTCTTCAATGTCATCGTTTTTATAATTCTTGTATATTTAAAGAGAAAGCCAAGACGATAAAAGCTGTTTTATATCATTGTCACTGTTATTGTATAATAAAACTTAATATACTTTTCATTTTTCTTTTTTTTTGTTGTGTGTCTGATTTCATCTAGCATCAAGATACTTATTTATATAGGTTTTCGATCACATACTTTGATCATCAAGCCCAAAAGTCTTTCTGGAATTAATTAGTCTTTTGTTCATCAATTTACTTTTTCAGGTTAAACCGTGATTAAACTGGCGCTATTGGATGATGATATTAAATTGCTTTGTTTACCATGTCAGCTTATTTTTGTGGCTGTGTAATGAATATTTTGGGAAATAAAATATCCCAGAAAACTTGGGTTTCCATTCTTTTTCCTTTTCTTTCCACTTTTTTATTTTAATAAAAAAATAAAATATAATAAAATAAAATGCCATATTTAGAACGATTTGTTTTTGGAAAAGATTTAACAATAGAGTAGATCACATGCTATTGAATGGTAAAACAGTTATTCCATTCTATTCAAATGGTGAGAATAAACCCTTTAAGAGTAAGCACAAAATAGCAAATATGGTATGCACTGTAGTTTTAAGAGTATGCTTTTAACTTTTAAAGATATGAACAACAAAGCCGAGTACTACTATTATCATTAAGGAAAATTCAAACGCATATTTTTTTTTATAGATAGATGTAAATAGAATGCTCCAGTAATATATAAAGTAGGCTTGAATTTGTTGTTCCATCTCGAAAAAAGCACCGTGATACTTTCCTCATACATGGTACTATATATAGCTTATTTCTTGAATTGTATAAGCCCACTAGAATTTACTATCAGTAGACTTCTACTTTTTATGTATTCATCATAAGAAAAGAGAGAGATATGGGTATGAAATCTCACTACGGCTGATCTGCGAATTCCCATTATTGGGAAGTAATTTTTCTCTATTAATTTATTTTAAGACAAATAGCTTTTAGATTTTACGAGTGGTATAAAAGGTATCTGTGTTCCTGTGAATGTCACTATATATATTATAGTTTTACATTTTCTGAATTAGGAAATCCTTCAATCACAGATCGAGATTCTGATGTTAATTCTGATCAAGAGACCGAATACGTACGACTGGACTCTTCTTGGCTAAGGTAACTTGTTTGTTTTTATTATATTTAAACAAAAAGAAAAACAACAAAAAAGAGAGGCAGTTATGAACCCATCAACTAAACCATGGTATGATTGGAGATAGCAACTCCAAAATCAATAGTCGAATTATCAGATTCTGTGGAAACATCTTTGGTCCTTTTTTTTTTCACAAGGATCTCTCAGATATACAAATGATTGAGTTTAAACGTTATTTTTAATCTTTCTATTTTATACCTTTTTTTTCAGAATGCGCTACCAATTTTAATCTGCAACAATAAAAAAGATAACTGCTTTCTTTTCTGGATTTATAATTTTATTAACTTTACTAAGTGTGCGACCTTGGGTTGTCACAAACGTGGGTATCAGAACAGTAAAGCCAGGTGACACACAAGCTGTTTCATGGCATGTTTGTGGTACGCTACATTTGTTTATAAAGAGAAAACTTATTTGTTTTTGTTTATTCTTTTATCTCTTACTCTATTTTATTCCTCTCGCTCTCTCTCTCTCTTTCTTCCTATTCTCATTTTTCTTTTGTTATACATAAATACATATTTTAAATCATGGCCTTCATGTAACGGATTTTACAATTTAATAATAAAAAACCTATTTTATTTTATTTTACTTATTATTTATATATATTATAGACAACGGGAATCTGAAAGGTAAAACACAAATACCTTGACCTTTTTTAAAAAGAAAAAACAAAATAAAAAAGGTCGATCATTCACTGATGTGAATGCATTAGTATATCGGCTTTACTGTTCAGCTCCTTATTTCAAGAAGATTAAACACCCCCTTCTTATTTTGTTTGATAGTGAACTAAATGTTAAACGTAGTCAAGAACGATTAAAACTGCCACCTATTTCTGCTATGGATAGTTTAATAGCTACCCGTTCATGGGCACCACAAACAGAGACCTCATATATACCCCTTCCCACACCACCACAGAGAGACCAGTGGAAATTCTCTCCTCCTATAAGCCATGAAACTAACCATCATAACGACTATTATACTGCAGGCTACAGCCGTTCTCTTCCTTCTCGATTATCATCCTCTCATTTAACAAGCTCACCTTTTGAAACTTCACCAAATAACGAATATAAACCATATCAACAAAAATCTAATACATACAACATATCAACATATTATGCAGAGCAGGATGTAGAAGAGGTAGACTATTTATATATTAGATCGTAAAAAAAAAATATGTAAGATCTTGTAAACATAAACCTTATCTTTCCTTTTTCTCTACTCTCTAGGTCGTTTTACATTGTAACAATCTCTGTGAGAATATGATTCAAAAGAAACAAATCTTGATGGAATCCCAATCCATGTCACATCTATTTAACGACTCAAATTCATCCGAACCATGGCTAGAAGACATGATTGGTAAAGCCAACCAAGTCCTAAATGCGTTGCTGCGGCTACGTAAGCATCAATTGGCCGCACAACGCCAACAAGAGGAAATTGCGTCGATGGATAGTAATGATAGATGGACACATGGATCCTCTATCAATGATACCCGACAACGAAGACGTGGTGTACGTTTACCCTATCATACAAACTGATCGTTATATACTAAATTTTTTTGAACTACATAGAAAAAGTCTAACTTTCAAGGTCGTTGTCACACTTGTAACATATCAGAGACACCAGAATGGCGAAGAGGACCAGATGGAGCTCGAACTTTATGTAATGCATGTGGTCTTCGTAAGTAAATCCTTTAGTTGTAGATACTTTTTGTCTAATTTATGACTCTAGATTATGCCAAATTAGTACGAAAAAAAGGACAAAAAGGCACAGAAGCGATGGAGATTGAATCCTATGCTTCTAGAAAACTAACACCACCAGCTGATGATGGTCTGACGGGTTGATCACCATAAACGTATATATCATTTATTATTATTGTTCTCATTTTAACCTTTCTCTCTCTCCTTCCAATTTTATCCACTATTATTTATTTACTTTTTTTTTTTAATGCCAAATGATATATATATAACTGCTCTTCTGCTATTCAATTATTCACTTTTTGTTTTATTTTTAAGAATGTGTGTGACCCCGTGCTTTTTAGGGTAGTTTCTTCCCGATTCGTAGCGAACTCCACCTATATAAAAGAACGGTTATAATATCATTCCACCAATGATTGAGTTGATAAGGTTAAATGGATCTCACAGGAAAATAAACGTTATCAAAGATCTTGTTATCCAATAAAAATGTCCATTTTATATACACCAATTTTTATATTTCAATGTTGATGATAAGCTTTTTCTCAAATGTTGATTGGTACTTGACCACTATATTATCTAAATATGATTACGAATGTGGGGTATTTGAAGTTGTTTCACACTTATTTTTGTGCGTTCTTTGATAAACTATTGTGTGGCTTTAGTAACTAACATCTATGTTTTTTTTCAAACAAAAACCAACTTATTTGGCTTGATTAGTTTACGTATATAAAATCAGATACCAACAAAAAAAAAAAGAAAGAAAAGGAAAAGAAAGGCGGGGAAGAGAACGAGGAAGATAGTGATAAACTATGACTCTTAGAAAAAAACTGATCTGATAGAATGACCGAAGATTCGGACCAGTTTGTGTACAGTCTTTTTCAAATCTGACTGTCTCCGAAACTGTGATACAGAGCTGTGTAAATTAAAATATAACTTTCTGTATTAAGCAATTAGTTAGATACGGATTCATGTAGCTTTTTTTTTAAAAATGTGAAGAAGTGAGAGCTTAATATTTTCCATTTTCCTTTCTCAGGATATAAGATTTCTTACTCAGCAAAAATAAAAAGTAAATAATAACTTTATTTGTTAAAAATCCCGTAGAGCTAATTGAGTTTTCATATTCTCCCCTTTTTCTCTGGTGGTTGTGTTTTTACCCACAAAGCTTACCAAATCACGCTTCTTTATTGGATAAAACGAAACACGCAATGGTATACCTCCAACATGTCACCTGTACAAAAAAAAGTAATGGAGGTTAATCAAATATGGTGAATGTTCCACGGTTAATCGGTGTCTTTCTGCAAATGGGTCGTAAAGCAATGATAGTGTAATTCATGTCAATGCTTAGCGGTGGAATTCTGAGAACATGTCTAAAAGGTTTTTTTAGACATGGTGTGTATGTGTATCATGTGATAACAATAGTTTAATATAAAAATGTCCATCTTGATTTCATAATTGAGAAAATCTATAAAAAATATAGTTTTTTCAAAAGCTATTTTTTTTTGGGGGAGGAAGAAAAATAAAAATAAAAACAGTGTGTAGAAGTAGCTTCTTCAAACGGAATGCTCTTTAACCAATTGTACTACTGACTGGTTTAAGCTTTTAAAATGGCATATGTAATTGACAAAAAAGAACAATAATCTTGATATGACAATATATAACAGTTGTTCATCATCTGACCAATGTCATACACAGTGCCACTTTTAAACCCCATTTATTTTTTAAAGATTTGTATTTTCTTTAAATTTTAAATTTTTGACCTTGATATGAATATCCAATTCACGTGGACTGATGTGATGAGAGTGATGAGAGTGATGAGAAAGAAAGATGGAGTGAGTTGAACCATTGCCATAAATAGCGATATAAAGTAATAAAATATAATTCTTGTTTATATTCATGCGACTCACTCACAAAGAATTGCAATAAAGTAAAAAAAAGGCAAGATAAAATAAAATAATAAAGTAAATAAATATCTTCAACTCCTCGATAAACAATATATTTATAATAGTTACTCCTGAAAAAAGGAAACATGAAATGACGGATAGCGCTGTGTTGTTTTATCTTAATTTTTTTTTTATAAACAACAAAAAGTCGATCTCTTTAAAAGGGTGTTTAGAAATAGGGAAACAAAAAAAAGCAAAAATAAATAAATAAATAGATAGTAACATATTTATACATTAGAGATGCTGATAGCAGGCCAGCTTTTCATATGTTGATTATAGTGCTTCTAACAGAAATTTCACGTTCTATTGTTCCTTTTTTCCTGGTAAGCAAAGTAAAGTCTCCTTTCTTTGATGTTATTATTCCTTTTTACTAGTTTTTTTTAACTGTTTCTCTCTTTCTTTTATATCTACAATCTTATTTTTATTATTTATATTTTTATATTTATTGTTCATTATATAGTGTTTTATTTATTTTCTTAAAAAATGAGTATGTTAAGTAGTAGTAATAATAATAATCTTCCTGATAGTTTATACAACAATCAGGAAACAAGTGATAAAAACAGCCCCAGAGAAAAAATCGACACATTACTAAAGCAAGTGGACGACCCCAACCTATATAATTTGATGAAGAGCGAGTTTAAGCGATTACTTGTTGATCAGCAGCGTTTGATCACGATGCTTCAGCAACGCTCCAAGCTGATGGAAAACGATAATAAACAGCTTCGAACCACACTTTCTGACAACCAAAAACGATACGAAAAGGCAGTTCGCGAAATGCAATTCTTTAAAAATAAGTACGACACATTAATTGAATCCGTTAAACCCTATTACCCTACCCTTTCAGACTCAATGCGTGCACAAGAGACTGAAAGCGATAATGACTCTACGATACAACAAGAAAACTATCTCCCTCATTCTCCTTGGACTTCACCAGATGACGCGCAATCCATGGCTTCTCGTGGACGAAAGAATTCAACCACAGGAGCCAGTATTTTTAGCGCCTATTCAAGCAGCACAGAAGCAACCAGCATTTACTCTCACAGGCCATATGAAGATAAAAAGGCATCTCGCCACTGCTCACGCAACCCATCGATTGCTTACTCGGCCGGTGCACCCTCTGTCGTAAGCGGATCACATAGCTCGGTACGTAGCAGCACTCTTTCTGTTCTTCCTTCCATTATACAGCAACGAAAAACAGATCCATTAATGTTTGGAGGCTCAGATCCTTTATGGGACACTATTTCAAAAAGCCGAGGGAGAGATGTCACTGTAGAAAAAATAATAAGGTACCGCAATTTGTTTTCAAGGAGAAAAGAGAAAAAAAAAATAGTGCTTTATAAAGAAAAATGTTGTAATTATTTGTGAAAAAAAATAGCAACTTTTTACGTAGAGGAGGATCACCTAATACTGCAAAGCAGTCGCCATCAGCACATGCTGTCAAGTATGGTTATGGTATGATTCATGCCTTAATTGTCACAAAAGCTCCTGATTCTCTTGAACTGCTCCTACAACAAGGGGCTAATGCCAATGCAATAAGTATCAGTCAGGTGGATGAAGACAAGGTATGGGAGAGTTTTTATTATAATTATCATCTATCCCTTTTCATTCATTTTTTTTCCCTCAAAAAGATATCACCCTGTTACCTGGCAGCAAGTGTCGGGTGGTTACCTGGGCTCCAAAAACTAATTCAAGCCGGTGGCGACTTGATGTCCGCCAGGGGTGGGGGCTCGATGAAAAAAACCGCCTTACACGCAGCGGCTGAAAACAGTCATCTTTCAGTGGCGGAATATATTGTCAATATGACACAAGGTGTATTAAATTTAGAGACAGACAGTGAAGGTAACAATTAAAAAAAAATATAATCTTCTTTTAATGTAAGAGAACAAAACAATTGATTTTTTTTTCAAAGGCTCCAGTGCCCTACACTACGCATGCGCAGCAGGAAATAAAGACGTCGTTTCCTTTATCATTGAGGTCTGTCAAGTACCACTTAACCAAGCAAATGATCTTGACGAAAAACCATTGCATTTGGCAGCCCGTCACGGCAAGCATGACGTGGTGGCACTTCTCATAGAACGCTATGGTTGCGATGTGAATACCTACACAACAAAAAAGATTGGTACACCTTATGATTTGGCAAAATCAAACGGACACAAAAAGCTTAGTGAATACTTGAAGACAATGGGAGGTGTAACAGGAAAAAAGATGGAGAAAAAGAGGGAGGAAGAGCAAAGCCATAAAGTACCTCGCCACCTTGAATCAGCACTGACAAAAAATGGATTCTTTATGGGTGTATTTTGATTTATTTTTGATTCATCTATTTATTGTCTTGTTCAAGAAAATGAGAATAAATTTCAAATTAATGAGAAAAGTTTTTCAAATTGTTGAGAAATATT
>VCJL01001639.1:31789-47074 GCA_024139405.1 Backusella mclennaniae | reverse complement strand
AAAAAAAAAAAAAAAAAGCTCACCAAAATAACGAATACGTTTTACCTATGATATTCTTTATTTACAGCATCGAGTAAATATAGCAACGGCAATTATAATTAAACAAATAAATGGACAAATAAATAAATACGGTTGCTTGCTACAAGATCTCCTGCGTTAACTGTATATTAAACAGTAGATATTATTTAAATGAAATAGTAACGAAATTAATGCATCCGCATATGCTGATGGTTGTGGCTTTAAATATTTGAATGTCTATGGGCTCATTTCCATATGTATATTATCGTAGTAATATATATGTGGTAAAAATATATAAATGCGGTTTTGGTTGATTTTAGATACTCAAATGGCGCAGAAGATTCTTTTCTTTTTATTATCCGACAGATTGGATGTCATTAAGATTGCAAACAAATTAGAACACAAATGCTATAAATAAAAATATATAAACCAACTGTCAATTATGTTATACGCGCATATAATTAGGCTCTTCTCTCATGGTTTATTAATGTTTGATGAAAATTTAACAAAGTGATTGATACAGGATTCTTTTTAAGAAATGGAAAAGTAGCTTTGTGCCAATGTTTCTATCGCAATAACTCCCACTGTTACTTTTATTATTCTAATATAATGAATAGAGGAACCTGATTTCTATTTGTCTCCTACTTTCTTTGATACAAATGTGTATTTGATCTACAAAACAACTCTTTGATACATAAAACGTGCCTTTTTAGGGAGAGAAAAAGATTGGGAAACAGTGGCAGATATATAAAATAAAATACCGCCCAATAAAAATCAATATCTTATGCACCTTCATTTTCTTTTTAATGTTAATCGTAAGTTACAAAGCAAACATTCTCTAGTTATTACCAACTTTCTTAAGCATTTACCCTTTGAAAATTCTATTCGATCATTAATAGATATGAAAATTAATTTAAAAAAAACGAGACATGTAGATATTGATGGTTTTGTTACAAAAGGGAGTGATGATTTTATAAATAGCATCATTACTTCCTTTATAGAGGTATCCCACAACTTACAAAGGACGAGGAGAAAATAAAGGAGAGCATCAGCCTACGTTTCACTAAACTGGAAAGTACTCGATTTGGTTATCTTATATTCTGAAGTAACCGACTTTCACTGCATAATGTTCTTTTAGAATTTTTCGATTTATCTTTTCACGGAACACTACGTTCACTAAAGTATAAAAAAAGTATCATATGAGAAGTCAACAGGTTTAAATAAAAATAAACAAGCTCTGATAAAAAGCCAATGTCTATAGTCAAGAACAAAGTTATATGTATTGTTTTGATTTAAAGTAGACTTTTCATATAGGTTTTTATAATTAATAAATTTTTTTTTGATTTTTATATAAATAATTATGTTTGTCCTCCTTTCTCCAAACGACACGGTATTATACATATTTATATATATTATAAGATTATTATGCATCATCTAGAAGAGCTTTGGATCCATTGTTTTTTCTCGTCATTCTATTACTTCTGGGCAGTGTAGGGGTACCCTCCTCTGTTTGTATACTTTTCAGTAAATCTTCTGCAAGAAGTGCCACGGATTCACTTCGTTGAATTCTCTTTTGGCGCGATGAATTCTGCACTGATCGCTCATTTCTGTTTCTCTTCACACTAGTATCCAGATCTCCTGCCCGTAGTTTGTCTAATAAGTTATCCATAATATTTTTATCCTCATCAGTTCCAGACTGGCTAGCTACAAAAAATAAGAAATATTAATCAATGCTTAGCTATTGTCACACTTTGGACTTACAATCGCTTGTATCAACACCACGGAGTCGTTGTGCCTTAATTTTTTCCCTACGTGCTTCTTCTGCACGCCTTGCTTTTTCTATATTTTCAAGTTTCTTTCTTGCGGTAACATTATCGCTCATTGCACGCTTTTGATGATTGTTATTTTAGTATTATGTACATTAGTCACAAAAAAACAATAACGTTTTTGTTTTACCTCCCAACTTGATGTGAATGTTTTAAATATTCCAAAGAATTCATCTGGCTTCATTTGATCAGGATTCTCACCATAATAGCTTACAACGTCACGGTAAGCTACATCCATGGATGTATATATAACTTCCAGCTCCTCAAACTTTTCAATGGCATCATCTCTAAAGTTTTTCATCACTTGTACAAAATTATCCCCATCTGGTGACTCATAATCGTCATCATAATGTGTCTCCAATTCTTGGATTAACTTTTGAAGACCACTACGAATCTCGTTATAATCTTTGACCATATCTTGGAGTGTAACTACAGATGATGGCTGTTAGATATTTTTTCTTTACATATACTAATCACTAATCATTATCCTTATTGTAGTACCTCTGCAGGCAGGCCCGCTTTCTTGTAAATCATCCAAGAAGCCATGAAGTCTTGGGAATTTCGATTCAACGGCGTCGACCAAGAAATGAAGTAAAGTTGTATTTCCTTCTGTTCCTTTAGTGTCAACCAGCTATTAGGAAGGGAGTAAAAATTAATCTTCATGGCTTAAACAATTAATTGTAATTACTACTAAAGTTTATACCTTATTAATACTACTGATACGGATACCAAAAGCACCTCCTTGAAAAGTTGTCCCGTTCATAAAATTACCCATCACGAGAACAAGCTAAAAAAAAGCACGTTTTTATATGGCTGGAATAAACACCCTGAAATTAGACTTACTTTAAGTAGTTCTTTAAATGAATTGGATTCTTTAATTGCACTTGATGCTTCTAGAACGGATGTCATATTCTATGAAAACAGCAGTAAGAAAGTTAGATGCAGGTTAATAATACTTAAAAACTGAAAATGAATATTTACGCGTGAAAGTTGTTGATGTTTCTCTGAAAATGTAGAGCGGAACAATAAGTTATCGACACGCTCTTTATACCTATCAATTTTCATCATCTAGTACCAATACATAAGTTAGCCACCATCGCATTATATATATTTAAGTAAACTTACCTCGACACAGAAAGTATCAGGTTTAGAAAGTTGTTCTAGATCATCCTCTGAAGCACTTTTTACAAATACAGATAGTTTTCCTTGTTCGTCAGCAGTTGGAACATTAGCCTGTAGATTTAAAAGTAAATTTTCAGTAATAATTGAATCATCAACTGCCAAGAATGCTTTGGAAACTTCAATAAGTGAGAGGTGCTTTAATTTAGACAATAATGTAATATCTAGAAATAGGATATACCGTCAATTAATTACTATATGCATGGTTAATTATAGATACCTACTTATATTATACGCCTTCTTGGGATCAAGTATACATATTTCTTGTTTCTTCTCTTTTAATGCACGCTTCTTTCTCTCAATCACTTTCTGAGCGAATAACTCCTCAATAGAATCGAATATACCCATTGTATTTAATTCATCCTCTAACGCATCCTCATCAACTTCGTCTGAGCCCCATAGTGTTTTTCCAACAAAATTATGCTGAATTTTAGTCCACTGTAATGCTCGCGTCTTGACGTTGGGTTGATGCCGAATAGCTTTGCGAGGTGCACTAACAGGCGCCATTGGTCCACCTGGAGGAGGTGGTGGTGGTGGGCCACCAGGACCACCAGGTGGAGGAGGGGGTGGTGGAGGAGCACCTCCAATAGCGGCCCCATTTGATGGAGGAGGGGGTGGTGGTGGGGGTGGAGGTGGTGGCGGGGCTCCATCCACTTGTGATGAAGAAGGCGGTGGAGGAGGAGGTGGAGGTGGAGGTGGTGGAGGTGGAGTACCATTTACGGGAGGCTGTATATTTGGAGTTTTAAGTGGTGTAATGGAGGATGATGATTCTTCTGGAGGAGGCGGAGGAGGCTGGGGAATATGAGTTTCTGATTTTTGGGAGCCCTCGTTTGGTAACTGTATAATAACTGGTTGCTTGCTAAATGCCGATTTATCTTGAAGAGACTTGCTAAGGTTAGTTGACATGTTCTCCTGGCTATTTGTAGGTACCAAATTATCAGTTGAAGGAGGTAGCGATGAGTTCCTTGACATACTATTTGCTATTGAATCAGGGACTATACCAGCCAAACCAGCTGCAGTATCACCTTGATGATTCTTTCTTAATTTTTGTTCCAGCTCAGCTGCCATTACACTAATCGGTTTATCTGAATGATCTCCGGTCACGGGGGTCTCGTTGCTTAATAGTTCATTTAATTGATCCTTTATATCAATGTTCACTGCTACACCGTCATTGTTGCTCTCTTGGGATAATGGAGGGAATGCTGCATCGTCAAGCCAATTTCTTCGACCACCTCCCAAAGGTGTACGTCGAGTAGACCCAATAAGAGGTATTGTGCCAGGTATAACGAATCCTGAAGGACCTCCTCCCAGCTGACCCTGTAGTGTTGATTTGAAGGAATTTGATAGCCCTTCTGCCTTTGGTATATTTTGCATATCTTCTGGTCGGCCCTCTAATATATCCTGAGCTTTAAGACGATCATAGGCTCTAGTTAGATCATCTCTGCCTAGTAAAAATTGGCCGTCTTTATCATCCATCTCTCCCGTCTTGTTTGCGTTTGTTGCTTCTACATAAAGCTCGTGCAATTGTTGCTCCATTGCTGTTACATTCATTTCATGTTCCTGTTGCATATCCCTTAGCTTACGTTGTAAAGTTGAAATAGTGCGGCGTGACATTCGAAGTAAATCTTCAAGAGAGCTTGTTTTATCACGCAATTGACCAACCAATCCATCTAAATGACATGGTAATTGTTAAAATAAAATTGGTTTTATGTTATTATAATAAAATTTACCTCCTTGCAAACCAATTTCAGTTTCGAGCTCTTGTTTTTCTCTAATAGCCTTTTCGTACATTTTTTTTGCCTCTTTTACCTCTTGCGTAGTTTTGTTCAGTTGATCCTGTTCTGCAAATTTGTCTATTAACATTGCAACAGACCATCCGCCCATAGAGGAATCATCCTTTAGACCTTTACGATCCATAACAACCTGAGTAATTAATTTATCCAGTATCTGAAAGTACCGAACTCTAATTGATTGAAAAAAATAAAATAAGTTTTTGCTCTTAATCTTTATAATCCTGGCAATTTACTTACTGAATATCACCTTGGGCTTGGATCATTAGCATATGTTGTAAGGTACTCAAGAAAAAATTATAACTGCGTGTTCCCTCGACTCTCTCTAGAATACGTTCAAAACATGCCCGTGGATCATTCATATTTGTAACAATTGATTCATTGTAGATCTCCATAATTTCATCCACGTCGTTTTCGTTCATTTGTTTATATATGTTAATATGTCGCTTCAATTGTTCGTTGTTAAAGTCCAGCATTTTTTCCATGATTGAATCCAACCCACTTGCATTCATTTGTGAGCGAAGGTGCATTCTTACTTCGACATCCTCAATAACAGTAATGATAGAATTAACCAGCATCATATTCGACAGGCCAAAATCACCTAAGTGGCTATCTGGAGCAGCACCACCGAGCTTCTTTACATCCTCACTAGCACCAACCAAACTGCCCATTCTACCACGACCATCTAAAGTAACTTCTAACAATTTTAACCATGCATCAAATCGACTCAATTCGCCAAGATGTTCGCTTAATTTGTCCAGACCCTTTAGGACAATTTCTTGCCCTTTTGGTAAATCAACGTGACACACAAAAGCTAAAATTTCACAGACCAATTTTCGTGTTTGTATTGGTGGTGACACAAGCGACAGCACTATATGATAGATGCATTGAGGATGGGCAATAACCTCGCGAGCACCCCACTAAAAAGTATAAAATAAGTATTAGAGTGTTTTCATATCTTGAGAATAGCTATTTACCCTGTTATTAATAAGTGATTTGAAACACTTTAATATTTCGACTTCCATCTGGAGATCAGCTTCTGTCCTATGAATTAAAATTTAATCCCCTTTTATTGTTTACAAATATGGTTATTATAACTTACTTTTGGTCTCTTTTGTTCAACTTATCAATGACGTTAGTAATTATTTGTAGCCCACTTGACTCAATGAATTGACGAACCCAGCTGCAAAAAAAAACATCAATATTTTTACACTTTCATTCAAGATATTTCTACTTGATTACCTCAGTGGCATTGTTCTCAAGCTAACTGCCAAGTGAGCGACTAGTCTTGGTGTAACACCTCTCATATCTGGTTCCATAAATGTATCAATATAGTAATCAGGGGAATTTTTGTCCACCTCCTTGTTACTACTTGTGCTATGTGTTGTTGAAGGGACAGGTGCTGCAATGTCAGTTTGTTTGTCTTGAGACACCATTAACCATTTTTTTTCAGTGCTGAATCCAAGCATAACTGATCTTGCTGCAGGGTCATGAATTCCTCTTCGCGTCTAAAACAATTAATAATAAATATGTTTTACTTTGCTCCATATTTTAGCTTTTTTTTTCTTTACAAGCATTTTCTCAAAGAGGTCTTTGACTTCGTTTTCTGTCAATCCGTCATATTCCATTGATCCTCTTTGAATAGACTCTACTACCTTTTTAGAAAAAAGAAAATAGTCATTGAGAAGATGATGACTTACCACGATGAATAGAATTGTCATCAGTTGAGATGGAGGAAGATCGTGTTGTATATCCCCAAGCTGCTGAAGGTGGAACAGAGTTCTTCTCACCAGAAGTTGCTAAATGTCTCGGTAAACTAGGCGTTAAGCTAGAATCAACCTCCTTCCTTCTATTTTTCTTTGTTATATTGAATATTTCCATCAGACGTTGCAAAAAAAGAGAAGAAAAGAAAGGGAAAAAAAAAGGGAAAAATAATTTATATATGATTGTTTCCTGAATGTTCGTCGGGGTATTGATTTTTATTATTATCACTCTGGAAGGTAAAATCACTTTTATCAACACTGAGGATCGCTATTTCGGATTTTAAATAAAGACAAAGAATCAGCATTATTACAACTGAATGTTTGTGGTAGAAATAAAAACATATTTACTGATGCGATCATAAAGTCATAAAAATAGATTTATTGTTTATACAGTAAACATTTCAGGATTAATGAAATCGAAACAATAAATAGATATACTCATTATTTTCCATTTGACAAAGAAATACACAGAGCAATTTATTCTTCAAGAATATGTACAAGCAACAAAGGAAAACTTTTTTAAACCGCATTATATCATTTCCATAACTGGAGGACCGTGCAATCTGGAAAGGATTTTCAAGATTTCTTTTGTGTGAATTTAACAGCCAATAAAAACAAGACATCTGCCACCTATTTTTCTCATCATATTTTAGTTCTAGTTCTTCTCAAAGCCGGTACCGAATTAGAAAGAGTGACCAAGATCAAGACACTCAACAGGAACACTAAAATAAAGCCTACTTTTCAATTAGAAAAAAGAACCAAAGTCTTTTACAGTCTATTAGACAAATCTTAACTGAGTTTAAATAAGAGAAATGATGTTGAAGATAATACTTCACTCTGTATAGTGAATATAGGAGAATAAGTATGTGTATTCAACATCATAATATATAGATATATTTATTTGTTGCTGGGGGTGGATAATTCAGGAGTTTACACTTAAAAAGGTGAAGATGTGTGTGCCAGAATAGATATATCTCTTGCTGTCGCACAACAGTTTACTTTCTTTCTCCGTAATTGAATATAAATAATCTTCATTTTTCTTTATCAGTCTCTATAACCTTCTTTTTTCTTCAATTCAAACAACCCACCCATCCCTTTCCTTAAAAAAAAAAACAAGCAAAATAAATGTTATTTACCCGTTCCTTTCTTTTATTAACAACATTCACATGTTTTGCTTTAAATGCTTCAGTAAAAGCCGTACCTATTTATCAGTCAAAAGTGTATGCTCCAGAAGCAGGTTTCCTTTTGACTGAGAGTTTATCTGAATATTACGAAAATATTGTCGATCAAGCTATGATGGATGTATCAGAGGATATCTTATCCTACTTACCAGAAAAAATAAGCCGCGGTGACGTTCAATGTATGTCCTTCTACCATAAAAGTGTTATTATTTTACTTAGTTTCTATTTTTATAGTACGTCACCAAGCTCAAAAGTCGATGGAACGCAATGTTAATTTCATGCGTGCTAGTTTATTAGCCTCCATCAATCCTCTTGTAGCAACAGACATTCCTCAGATTTCTGGTTTGACAACGATTCAAAAAGAAGTCATGTTGTCTATTGTATCAGAAGAGGGGAAAAAAACGCACAACGTTGAACAGCTGGAGGCAGACCTATTTGAATCAGTCACAGTACTAAATAAGAAAATCAGCCATCAGCTTGCACTGATCGTTAACGCCGAGCAGTCTTCCTCTATATTGATCCGCCAAGCATCCGCAACTCCTCATCGTCAAGATAAATCTTCAACTATAACTGTTGAGTGGAAACTGCGTCAGCCATTCCAAATCAACGTTATACGCGAGGAATACAATACTCAAGATAATACGGAAGAACTTGATTGGCTATACAGACGTTTTTCTAGCATCGAAGCTTCGTTCTTGGAGGAATTTGATGACCGTGCAAATGAAGCTGTTCAGCTTATCATGGAAAGTCTTGCACTTGATATCTAATAGGTTTTTGTCTTTAAATCACACAGAAAATCAATTATATCCTCCTTCGACCCCTTTTTGTAATATCTCTTGCGCCTATCGTTTCTTTTTTTCTCTCCCTTTTTAATTATTTGTTCCATAATATGTAATTTTGTCTGGACATAGCCTTTCTCCCCTTATAAGAAAGGAGTTGAGCCCGATTGTTACACCAAATAATTAACAAAAATCTGTATTTAGCCAAAATCTTTTAATAAATGGAATCACTTTTCTATTTAAAAACTAAACTCCGGAACCACAATTTCGAAAACAGTTACCTTCAATGTAGCAGCTTTATAAGTTTAATGCTTTCAGAAATGATAAGCTCTTTTCCCTGTCATCAATTAAACAAAGATTCAATATTGAACTGGAAATTATACGAGAATATAAGTAGAGATAAATTAGTAGTTAGATACAAACCAAAGCATCTATGAATTAAAAGCATATTCGTACTAACAGCTTGTAATGGTAAAATTGTGTTGCGAGAACTATTGCTTTAATTTACTTTGTAGATTTATTAATGGTCATTTATAGTAATAAAGTTATTACTTTTAATTTCAACATAAGAGAAGGTGATTACGTTAATACTCGATGGAAAAATAAAATTAGAACCCTTCCACCCTGTTAATTAAAAAAATACAAATCCTCTAAAGCCAAAATAGATATATGAAGTTATATACTATTGGAAAACATTCTAATCTAAAAGCGGCTTTTTGGGAACTAAGGACTGAAAATCAAGAGGTAGCGCACAAAATTTCATAATGTGCATGTATTTATTTTGAATAAGAAGATGGTAAAGAAACAAAAAAAAGATAACATCAAATACAAGGACTGAAAGTAACTAGAGTATGCTAACTATTTGAAAGATACGATATTGATAATATCGATAAGATTAAATAAGATTGTAAAATCGAACATCAAGAGATGAGGTTTCAAATAACCTTTGTTATTTGAACAAACAGTGAATCCAAAGGCAATCATAGTGTGATGAAAATATTACAGATACACCTACCCTATTTATCAAATCTGAAATAGTCAAAAGTATTAGCGAAAAAAAATATATAAAAAGCAAATTCTTTAAGAAGGTATCCTGCCAATAGATAGAGAATAAGGTAAAAGCTGTAGACAGGGAACACTCACATTTTGAAAGAAAGAAACTAAGGGACCAAACAGCTTACCCTATTTTTAATGATCTTCAGGTTTGGTTAATTTAAATATATCTAATAAATTGGATAATATATGTATATGTATTCGAACGTAAGAGTCAACTGCAAGTTTATCGTTTGTAAAACAAGAGCTTACATTAAAGTTTTAACGTTACATAATCTCCTTTGGAATGTTTAAAAAATATATGTGGGGATCTTTACTCAGTTAATGAAATGACTTATGCATCAGTTTTCATTTTTAGTCGTATATCGCTATATTTTATTTATTACTTTAATTCATTTTTTGCCTCTTTTACTTCACACTCAACTCACAATACTTCTGCTCTTCAACAACTTATCATAATCACTAATTATACGTTAGCTCGAAACTTTAAGATAAATTATCATTATTTTTGGAATAAAGTATTTATTAATCACAAAAACTACTTTAGAATAAAATAGTCATTTCATGCGTGTATAGGTCTATATAAATGTTAAATGACTGAAAGGGTCCATTACTTCTAATACTATATGCTTAAGTCCAGCCCAAGAATTTCCACCACGCCATTCCGATAGTAAAGTATACAACCAGGAACATCAATGCAACTTGACTACCAATTATAAACCATCGAACTCTTGGAACATATCCTGACGCAAAATACATGGCGGTGCTGCCTGTCGAAAAATTTGTCTAAAGCTATGTGAGCCTACTGTCTACATCTTGAATTTATAAACTCTTACCATTGAACCACCTAGTGCTCCAAAATAACCCAAAAGACACGTCAGTATCATTGGATTTGCTCCCAAGGCATGGCCAGCATCCAAAAATGTACCAACAAAAGCAACCGTATGTGCACTTAATGAGGAAAACAGAAAAGTTGTTAAAAAATAGGCAATTCCAAGTGCAGGAACAGCTGGTAAATTCATGTGCTGAATTCCACTTGATATCTTGTGTCCTAAGAATGCAGATGCACCTGCTTCCGATAGCTGTGTTGCTATCGTAACAAAGCCACCTAACCAAAATAAATTCTCCCACTATGGAAATTAGATCAGGTACCAAAGGCGTCATTCACTATCACGTGCACTTACCGCACTTGTGTTACCAGCGACATCCTTCCATCCAAGTGTTCCCATATGAAGTAAAGAAACGATACCAATCAAAGCGACCAGAGTAGAGTCCATCTTTGTGTAACTTGATGTAATCCATAAAGTAAGGCAACTGAGTAATACAAGGCAGAGTTGCTTCGGAAAAGGAAATGAGCATTAAGAAAACACTTTCATAGCACTTATTGTATTTTACCTTCTCTTTTGACGACATTGATCCCATGTAGTTTAATTCTTTTTTTGCATATTCAACCATATCCGATTTTACTCCCTCACCTCGCTCTGAATCACTGACGGTACTCTTATGTAGTTTACAAGACCAAGCCAAAAACAAAGGAAGTGCTATTGCACAAACAAGTGCAGGAGCAATACTACCGGTTATCCAAGTTGAAAAACCAAAACGGAGATCGGGGAATAATTGGTTCGCTTTGGCTAGTACAATAGGATTTGGTGCCATACCTAAAGAAAAAAAAGGCTAAATAAAGACTTATTCAATGATACAAAATATGCAATTTACCTGTCAGGTACATAGACGCGGATAAAAGATTGGCATGGGATCCTACTAGCGTCAAAAAACCACCTAGTTTTGGATTGTTGGTCGGAGTAGAACCTAATGTTGTAGCAATTGAGTTGACCACTGGTAAGACAATTCCACCCCCGCGAGCTGTATTGCTTGGTACAAATGGGGCTAGTAAAAGTTCTATGCAGAGCGTAGGCGTAAGCATTTTTGATTAAATACCATTTTAAGTTATTGTACCTGAAATAACAACGGCGTACCCTAGACCAATTGTCCTTTTTCCAAAGTATTGAATCATAATTAATGAGATACGTCTACCAAGTTGAGTTACTTGCACAGCCTTGCCAAGATGAAATGCAGAAAAAATCAACCACACAACTGAGCTAGAAAAACCTTCTAATGCCTTGTGAAAAGAGTCTTTGTTGGCATTACATTCATATATTGATCCCGTATCGAGGTTCTCTTGTCCACAAAGTCTACACTCAACTGATTCATTAGTTAGATTATCCCTACACTGGAACGATTGAGTGACAGAAAGTATTGTTAATGCGGTTAATACAAGTACTGATATATCAACCGAAGTAGTAATCAGGGCAAATATACAGCTAATACAGTGAGATTAGATTAAACTTACAGACATTTATAAATGAATTTTTTCTTTTTTTTTTCTAACCTTATAAAAACAGCTAACAGGTGAATTGATGTAGTGGTTAATTCATCTGTAGGCGTAATAGTGAACCAAAAAATGCCTCCTATTAGAATGGAAGGCAGCAGTTGGAATATCATGGTTTTGGATATCTTCTGGTAGATTGTTTCTATATAATTTTTGATATAAGTAATCACAATCTATTCGGTTTGGATGTTACTATAAATATATGTATATATACCAGTGGATGACGGTATATTATCCAGTAGTAAAGGTGTGTGTTCATCAGGTATCTCTGTAGAAATTACAGGTACTTGCTCAGCAGTATTGTACCTCATTATATTATTGCTTATGGAGGGTATGAACGAAAAATAAATAAAAAAAATTTAGTTGATAGAAAAAACAAATAGAAGTTATGAATACGAGAAAGAAAGATGAATGGAAGAGTTACTTAATTCAAAGATCTAATTTGATTTTAAAGGTCACTCAAAAATTAAAGTTGAATGCAGCTGATTCGATCCATTCCACTGATCTTGTCCCCTTTTTCCCAAGCTCTAGTACCAATTCGAAACTTTCTTTCTCTGGTAACATCAGACTTATTATAAAACCTATATACATTTTTATATTAATATTTTTCGGTTCACTTTAGATTTAATATAATCCGGCACTTACTATGCGAATCCTATAAATTGACATAGGACTAGAACGAATCAAATGCTTCGCGTATTCTTTTTCCCTTGGAAATTCCAAATAAGCCCCCTTTTAAAGTGGAGAACTAATAATAGCCAATATGATCTTGGACCTGTATATTTTATATTGCGCATAATGTTTTTAAGTCGTTTTGTTTATAACGATCATTAGACTATGCATCCCGTGTTTTTTAATATATAAGACAATAAAGATTATATTTAACAATCAGAAGACGCCTTTATTTCTGAGGGGAAAGGGGGTTTTATTCAGTTTAAGATTCCATTGCAGTCAAAATTCACTCTTTGACTAATACTCACAATGTTTACGAGAAAGAGTGATTTTAATATTCTCGCATATTTATAACGACACAGACATCAAAAAATAAGTAATTTGTCAATTAAACAAATAGTAAATTACTGTTAAATTTAAGTGTTCCACATGATAGTCATTGTACAACTTCGATATTCGGGTTTGTTTTCTCTGACAAAACAAAAACGTTGTTTGACAGCTTGTTCCTTAACAAACACAACACATTAATAGTTTTTTTTTTCCTGTTTTAGTGAAATAATATACCAGTTATGTGCCAAGAAGATACGGTGTACCTTGAAATATTTATAAGTTTGACCGATCCTGAGTGCCCTGAAAAATTTTGTACATAAAAACAAAAAAAACATTTGATTGAATACAACCATCTTATATGTTTTTTATTTGCTTTATTTCTCTAAAAAAAGTTACACAAAATAGCATCAGTATGACTTTTTACAATTACGTCTAAACTCAATATGTAATTTGAATTTTCTCCATTTATATTTGCGAAGTCATTTCACGGTATTACTGCGATGATGCATGGTAACCTGAGTTTCTCGCAAAAATTGATCATCAGTGCTAAAATTAACTATCATTTAATCATGAAGTTAACTTATGATTGCTGACTTGGTTTAATCAGAAGCACTTTGCAATAGAAAAGATGGAAATAGCTTCTAAAAGTCTATAGACTTTACTTTAGTTACTTGTATTCAAAAGTCTCACATTATAATATTTTCATGTTAATTTCATGTTAGATTTGATTTGCGCTTGGTCATCCTCATAAGTCTTTAAATTCTATATAAATACATTTGTTGTTACACGAATCCCAGACTTATAAATCTGTAATATCTATTACCAGCAAACATTATAAAATGTATATATCATACATGTAATCTTCAAAACTAGTTCGACTCACGGTGTTCGGAAATCCCTTCAAAGAAATAATGTAGAATTTATGCAGTTGCTAAAATCAAAAGTTTAGATTGTAACTAAATTATGGTATCATATCAAAAGCTGCTTTTGCCGATTAGCAAGAACTTACTCTGTGATTCTTTTTTCAGGGCAAAGGAAATAAACTAAAACTGACAATATAAAATAAATAAATTTTCAAAACATAGCTGAACTACAATCTAAAACATATTACAGGTATGATATAAACATTAATTCTTTTGATATCATCATTTGACCTTTTTTTTAAAAGAAAAAACGGCATAATTCAATATTTCTTAATGGAACAAGAAAATGCCCTCAGTTTGTAATTTACTTGAAAAAGAAAGTACGATAACATGTTTTGTTATCGTTTTACCATTATATTTGTAGGTCGAGAATATATCAAGACCCATTTTTAAAGGAAGACTTATTTCAAATGCATGATACAGATTCTTTAATGAGAAAAATCGAGTCGTTTCTAAAAGACCAGTTATCCATGTACTCGAGTGCTTTTTCGCGATTTCATTCGTAGCAAAGGAATTTACATTCTTTATCTTACGTTAGTTTTGACATAATAACTCATTTGGGTTATCTTGCATAATCGATAAAAAAAATTGTTGACAACGGCATAAATTCCAGTCTTTTTATAAACCATTGCTACTGCTTAGGTGGACTAGCTACGTAATGATGACATGTATATATTACTGCATCGATATTACTTTGTACCAAGAGAATGAATTTCTGAGGAGTTTGTACATTGTACCATTTTTTATTCAATAATATTAAAGGCATCATTTTGATATACTAGCTCACTTGCCGTCATTTAACATTGTTGGCTGCTCCCGTCATTAGTTCCTCGTATAATTTGATATTTTAAACTTTAAACCAGTTTGACCTGCATTATTGAAGTTTACTACTCCGTCTCCAGTTGTTGTAGTTAAAGAAGCCACAATTTTTAAACCTGGTCTCACAATTAAACTTTGTAACTCACGCTTTTTAAATCACTATTAAATTTTTTCTATGATATTCTTCCATGATTTTCATTTCATTTGCCCTATTTTTTTTTTGTACTCAGATTTTCGTTTCTTTCCTTTTTATCATCATTTTCTAAATTTTCATTTACTTGAGAGTGCACAAACCTTAATAAATTAGTAAAGACGATGCATTTTATGAATACAAATATATATATATATGCTGCTCCTATTTACTTCAAGAATTAGATAACCATTTCCACGGTCTTAATATAATGGATAGCCAACTCTAGACATAATAATACTAATAAAAGTAATTGAGAAAAGCGGATGAAATGGTTCAGAAAACGAAGAAAATGATGGAGAAGTAAACAATTAATATAGAAAAATTGTAATTCTATTAAAATTACAAAAACTTTGGATTTAGTGTTCATTAA
>VCJL01001634.1:26272-41187 GCA_024139405.1 Backusella mclennaniae | reverse complement strand
AGAGAGAGAGAGAGAGAGAGAGAGAGAGAGAGAGAGAGAGAGAGAGAGAAAGGATGAATATATGTTGGTATGTTGAATGGAATAAAGGCACTGATGTATATAGTAGAGTATTTTACCAGGTATATTAAATCAAGTCATTCACTGTAATGATTCAATGGCACAAGAATACCTGATGGATGTTATTATACAAATATTCCCAGACGAATTTCACATTCAAACCTTGAAGCCATTCTTACTTACAATAGCACAATTACACAAAGATGTTAATATTAAAATGCTCATCATGTCGCTGATTGAACGTCTGACTAGTTTTACCAGTAATGAAGACGAACAAGAGAATATACCGCAAGATATCGAGCTGTTTGCTGTATTTTGGAATGAGATTATGGAATTGATAGAAGTAGGTTACTAAACTAATGTATAATAGGATATCCCTATGCTTATTTATTTATTTCTTAGACACGTCCCGATATGCCCATGAAGGATCAGACTTCACTTTTAGTCAGTTTAACCCGCCTCTCCATCAATTGTTATCCAACAAGATTGGATTATATTGATCAAATATTTGGCTTTACAAAGGACATTATCATCCCTAAATACAAGGACTCATCAGAGCTACATACAAAACAAAACGAAACCAACTTGCAAGATATGCTATTTGCCCCCGTGGATCATTGCGACATACATACATTGATCACATTAAAACACTTTCAACCCTTATTGGCATTACAGACATATAGTATTAGACGCACTATCATATTGGACATTATAAAGAATGTATTGGAAAATGAAATTCACATGTCTCAGCCAGAACAGGTCGACCAGTTTTTAGAGTTGTGCCATGTTATGAAAAAGGATGAGGCTTCTGTCACCCCCATGATATATTATAGTCCTCCACAGAACCAACCAAACTTTGAGGATGAACGTGATGAGTACGGCTGGATTGCTAGATTAGTGCATTTATTTTATTCAGAGAATGAGGATACCCAGTTTTTGGTAAAGTGCTTTAAAATTGACTTTTTATATGTGTCTTTATAAAGTTATTAATTTATTTGTCTATTAAAATAGTTACTCTTGGCGACAAAGCAACACTTTGAAGGAGTAGCAGATGCAAAGCGTATCCAATACATCTTTCCTGCGTTAATTATTTCAAGTTTCAAACTAGCCAAGCGTTATGATAGATATTCCGAGCAAGACAAAGACGAGAGCTGGCACAAGAAAACAAGTACATTGTATCGTTTCATCCATCAAATCATCATGATCCTTTACCGCCATTCTGAAGAGGCCAACTGTGTCCAGTACTTTGAGATGGCAGCACAAATTGCAGACATGTCTGGCCTTAATGATATCGCAAATGACTTTTATTTGGACAGCTTTAAAATCTATGAAGAATCCGTCGCAGACTCGAACAAGCAATATAATGCCATTGTCTTTAGTATCGGTTCACTCTTGACTACTCAGAGTCTTTCGGTGGAGCAATATAATACTTTATGCACTAAAATTACCTTGTATAGTTCTAAACTCATGAAGAAGCCTGACCAATCACGCTGCATCTATCATGCAGCCCACTTGTGGTTCCCACCCGAAGAAGCAATGCTCCCTCGATTAACGAATAATAGTAATAGCAATGATGAGACTGACAGCAATAAAGACAATGGTGATATAAAGCGAGGATATCGAAATGATACGCGTGTATTGGAATGTCTTCAAAAGTCCCTAAAGATCGCAGACAGTTGTATTGATATAATGACAAACACTATCCTATTTTTAGAAATATCAGAGCAGTATATTTACTATTTTGACAAGGAAAATAAAGTGGTAAGTTACATAAAATAAGGGGGAATTATGCAGGACATTGTTGTATCTTGTATATATTAATCAATTGTTACATTAGATTACTGCTATTTACTTAAATAGGCTTTTGGAATTAATCAATCAATACTTACCCCTTGTGGATGATCCCGATCAGCATCCATTCACAGTCAGTTCATCCAGCATCATCAGTGAATATAACCAAACTGACGTACGTAATCACTTTTCAAGAATATTATACCATTTAAGACTACTTCAGCAAACAAGATCATCAGAACGTTATTTGGAGATAAAGTTGTAATGAAATAAATAAAATAATACATTATTAAAAACTACACATATTTATTATATATTTATTATTTATAAATATTTATATATGTACTTCATTTTTATCTATTCATTTAATATTAACTTCTATTTGGTCATCTAAATGATACAAATATGTTTAATAAAGAAGCAAGCAGACTCATAATGTAACTTACCATCATTTTTACGAATTCATCGTAGTTGATTTGACCATCACCATCAACATCAGCCTCGCGAATCATTTCATCAACTTCTTCTTCAGTCAACTTTTCACCGAGAGAAGTCATGACATGACGTAACTCAGCAGCTGAGATATAACCATTACCATCCTTATCAAACACCTTGAATGCCTCTTGGATTTCTTCTTGAGAATCAGTGTCCTTCATTTTTCTATATTTATATATATATATGTTTAAATATGTTTCATTCAAAACTCCTTGATCCTCCTCCTTTTCCTGGTTATTGGATTTATTGTGTATTTACCTTGCCAACATTGCCAAGAACTCGCTAAAATCAATACGACCATTGCCGTCACTATCAACTTCATTTACCTACCTGTCCTATTAGTAATAGAATCCACCCTTGTTCTCTCTCTATTACTTACCATGTCTTGAAGCTCAGCCTCGGTGGGATTCAAGTTCAAGGAACGCATCACGGTACCGAGCTCCTTTGTGGTAATGGCACCATCGCCATCTTTGTCAAATAATTGGAAAGCTTCACGGAATTCAGCAATTTGTTCTTCGTTAAGCAAGTCAGCCTATACGCATATTATTTAGTTTTAATGTTTATGTGATTTTATTTTTAGCTTTTACCATTTTTATTTATTTATTTATTGAAGAAACACAAGAAAAAGCAGCTTTTTCAAATAAAGTGGTGCTTTTAAAAGGAATAATTGTAAAATTAAATAAATTAGGACAGTCACGTAGGACAGAGTGTCAGCATGCTTATTGACTTTTGATGAGGATTTGTACGCATTTTGCACTTACTCTTTTAAATAGTACATGTCTCGAAGAAATACCATGTCCATTTTTTAATATAGCAGACTAAAACGGATCTGATGTTTAACCCAGGATCGAGATATATAGAAATTAATCGTTAAAGTAGAATTTGGTCTTACTCAAATATGATAGTTTTCATATTTTATTTTGTACCTTACCATTACCAATGGCTTTCTATCTACCTAATACAGTCATTATTGCTTTAATGAATATAATGGCTTATTATCTACTCTAAAAAATTAGGTTAGAATACTTCACAAACTTCAAAATTGACTCGTGTAACAACTTTTAGGTTTTAGTTTAGATGCATTTTTTCTAGTGTATATTATATGGGATCATTATATTATCTAAAAAGATTATCAATCCTTTCATTTTACTAAATAGCAGAACGATTGGGTTTTTGAGTGGTTGTGTTGACCCCTTTATAGACAAAGTCATGTTTCTAAAATGAGGACCGGAGTAATAAGGTCACATATAACTAATCATTTGCGTTACCCGTTCCTTTTTCATCATTAGGCGCTCTCCACCACCCAAAACTTTGTGAGGATCGAGTTTTTAAGCAAGGAAAATAATCGGGATCGCAAAAAAGGAAATCTTGATAATATAAACTTGATATGACAAAACGAATGCAGTTCATTTGGTAAAAACTATATGATGACTTATTGGGGTCCATATATACAAGTACACTCGACTAATAAAGGATACATGTTAACTAAAGGACTGTTTTGAAAAGAAAAAGAGATATAAAAGATTTGAAGCCTACCTTTCAAAATTTCCCCAAAATATCTTTTTGAGTGGGTCAGCAGCCTAAATAAGGTGCTTTGCTCTGGGATCGAGTGTTTCGTTTTAAGCCCTACAAATATTCAGACCCAGGTCTCAGACTGGGCCTGTTGACCTGTTGATACATCCTCAATATTCTGGTTTGCAAGTATTTCAATCAATAAGTTGCAAGTATAAAAAGGTCCATTCCCCCCCCCCTTTTGTGGTGATGTATTTTAATCATTTCTACTTGTTTTTTTTTTGTTTATCATTGGCGCCAGGAACCACAAGAGCGAATCATTTTTCTCATTGAATCAGTTCAATTTAAAGCCGAAACCAAAACGATGTTCTGAGTTCCTTGACTGCAAAATATATGCTTGATTTAGAAATCTAGTTTGGTTCATCTCTATCAGTCCGCAGGCCCTCAAAATGAAGCATATTAAAAAAATAGTGCTATTATACAGAAATGGAGATAATAAATATTGTGGCCAAATGACTTGAAAACAGAAACATCAATATGAAGGAGCATTCGCTCCTTTTTATTTACAATCACAGAGTTTTTTGTCGGACTTTGTTTATTTCTCTGCTATTCAAAAGGCCGATTTGAGACGAGTCAGACCTCAAAGTCCACTTTAACCACTTTTCCTTCACTTTATGTTACAATATAAATGTGGAGATCTTGGGTTGACCGTATTAATACTATAAATAAACTACCAGAAGAAACTGGTTTATCTAAACAAGTTATTTTAAGGTTTCTTATACATTATAAACACTTCTCTCAGCCCATAGTGCTCATCCTCTATTTTTATTTTACTAGACAAGAAGAGCAACAGGCACGCCTTGGTGACATTTGGGAAACATGCATTAGTACAAGTTTAAGAGAAGAGGTAATGACCTGAACGACCTATTTTATTATTATTAGCACGAAAATTGAAGTATGATAATAGGAACAGTCTCGAGTCTTTTTGGACGAGTTTTTGCCTTATGTTTGTGATAGTTATGAGGAACTAGGTGCTGCGTTTATGTTTAGCGCCATTCCTGATGAGAGGGGGTTCATTAGTTTATTGACAAAGGAGCTTATAAGCGGAATACGTAAAGTTCCAGAGTTCAAGAATAGAATCGAGTCGAGTCAAGGTACTTTATCACTTTGCTATAAATTTAATACCCAGGATATTACCTATTTACTAAAATAATAACAAAAATAACTTATAAATAGCATTGATGGATAGCTTGAGATCAAAATTGCACTTGTTTAATGTGCTACGAGCTATCAGAGTAGCTTCTTACGGACCAGTAAGTAAAAAATAAAGGAGCACTTGGTTGAATGTTATTTATTCATGATTTTATTTTATAATAAAAAAAGAATACATTTGCATCTTTGTTTATACAGCAACGAATACCCTCCATCATTGTTAAATTATTTCGATCATTCATTGACTTGTCAGCTGCATATTACGAGCAAAACAGCGCAGATGAAAATATAAAGAGCATATCAGAGACTGGCGATATTGTAACCGACATTCTAAAGCAATTTGTTCACACACCCGTGATATTACATAGAATGGTGCTAGATGATACATTGTTTATGATTGTGCGCTTTCTATCCATCCAACCTGCGCAAATTGTTACAGAAGAGCCTGCTTATATGATTTGGAAGTACAGGTAATTTGCTGAGCAAAAAGTACATGATCATACACCCTTTTATTTACGTGCAGATATACTATGATAGAACCGTGGATATATTAAAGTCATTTGAAATGAATGGGGAAATTGCTAAGTATCTTTACACACGTCGCTGTATCGAAATGTTGATACGGGTTTGGAGTGATTGTGTGTCAAAGGATCAACCCGCCACTTTGGTTGATTATCAGGAGATCTTGTTAGGTTTTGATATTATATTGCATTTTTTAAAGGAATCTACTAGAGTTCATTATTACAGTATGATTGAGGAAGTTAGAATAGCGAAAGGCTATGATGTTTTATACGCAGTGATAAAGATGGGTTCTGTAGACGAGAGCATTCTGAGATTAAAAGTAAGTGGAACTTGTCTTTTTAGCCTACATAGAATGGTAGCTTATGATGATGGCTTCAGATGGATATAGTGAACAGAGTAAAGGAGCTTGTATTTATCGGTAACACACCTTCTGTACCTTCTGTATCTGAAGGTTTACCTTATCAACATCCAGGTAAAATAAAAATAAAAAAAAAGCATTCCTCTCCTATTAAGGATGGTAAATTAAACATCTTTCCTATTTTGAATAGATTTTGTCACACCTCGGCCCATCGGTTCCACAGGTTTGGCTTGTAATTTTTTGCTTTATGGAAATTTTTAGTAATTAAATTTTCTAATCCTAGACAAACTCGTAAGAAACACCCAGGCCTTCCAATGTCTTTTAAATACATTTTTGAGTAAAAATGAGGAGAATGAACTACCCTTGAGTCTTCGGATAGCGACCTTTAATACAATAAGATCCCTTATTGAAGTTCACCCTTGTAACTATTTTATCACCGAGCGAATTAATGTCATTCCACAGATCATTGAAGGCATGGAAGGGTGCGATCCAGAAATTCAGGTAATGAGGCTTATCATATTTATCAACTAATTGCATCATCTTATTCAAAATTACTCAAAATAACAATAGAGAGGTGCTTTAGATCTTTTAACCTTTGTTTTAATCGATCTTAACTTTGTACCCTTAAAGGAACTCGCAGTTTTATCTCTTTACCTTCAAGGTACTGAAATATATATACAAATATATAATTAAAAGAGGGAGGGAGAGAGAAAAAAAAAAAAAAGGGAACTAAAGTAGTGAACGTATGACAAATCGGTGTATATTAAACCTATTTGGATATTCTTTAGGTAGCTCATCTGGGAAACTCGTTCCATTAATATGCAACTATTTATCAGGACTCTTAAAAAGGTCACCAAAGTTCTTTATTGTTGTACAAGAGGCAGGTCTCATTAATGTGATGAGTTTAATGCTTTCTGATGTTACAGAGAAACTTCGTGAGTTGGGAGAAACAAATGTCGACCAGGAATCATTTTTAAAGCAAGTTTTGGATAACTTTGACGTGGTCATCCAGTGCTTAATAACCATGACTTCAATACCCGAAAATGTCACCATATTTCGAAAAATGTGAGCCAAAAAAAAAAAAGAGAAAAAGGGATTTTATTAAACAACTTGAATATTAGTTATCGTGGAAATTTATTTGATTTACTGCGGTATCAGAAAACAAGAATGGGTGCATTGCACTTATTCGAAGGACTTTCAACTCATGCTTACGAACCAAATGCCTCTTCGCCGCCAATAAGCTCCATCACATCAGAAGGGTCGACTGTAGCAGAAGTTGGGAATGCTTTTAGTAGAGTCTTGGAAGCCACACAACATGTTCCACGTGATGATTTGGAATTTCGAGAGGAAGTTTTAAAAACCATCAGAAGAATATTCAAAGCACACTCTTCGACAAAAGATATATTTCGACGAGTTGGTGGTTATGTTAGCATAGTGTCAATGATAGTTGCACTCGAAGGTGCTTTTGATGAACCCGAGAGATTCATGTCATCAGAAGGAGGGGACAAAATGGCAGTGAAATCCAAGATCATTGCTGTTTTACAAATGGTGTTTGCTGTACTTGGGGAGTCTATGCGAAATCATCAAGTCAACAAGGGTTATTTTATGAAGGACGTTGGTTACAGCTCGCTTGAAAATGCAATTACACTGACAGGTGCACTTGGTAAAAATGGAGCACCTCAACATGTCTTTGGTATATTTTTTGCTTTCGCTGTAGAGGACGAGTCGGTATTTGATTTATTTGTTATACGTAGTGAAAAGGACGTCGATGAAAAGGCAGTTACGATGGACCTATTTAAAAGCATCGAATCTAAATTGAAATACCCCTCAGTTGCTGTCATCAATCCAGAGATCATGCCTACAATCTTGAATCTTCAAAAATCAATGTCCTCTACAAATCCTCAACTTTCTCGTGCTACACTTTATGCTGTGCTTGTGTTGGCACAGGGGGGTAGACGAAATCAGGTCAAAATGAATGGAAGTGGGCTTATCCTTGAATTGCTTCAAAGAGCATTCCCCGCTAAGCAGGCTGAAAACGACGATAAACTATCCTCTGAAAAAGATATACTTTTGGAAATCATCAAACGATTGATGAGTATGGGCGTCAGCTTTGCCCAACTTCGCTACATGTTTAGAAGATTCACTATTGACGATGGAATTCAGCTCGAAGACCCAGCAAATACAGGATTATTGGATCTCGTTTTACAGGGTGCTTCACGTAGTCGATGGCCAAATTTTATTCAATTTGATATGGGATCTGGACCATCTTCAATCGAGATACCCCAGCTTGAAAATTTTTCCGGTAGCGGTCCTGGTTATACATTTATGCTTTGGCTCCATCTTGAAAGAGTAGACAACATTTCGGACGTCTCGCTTTTCAATGTTTATTATGGAAGTCAATTATTGTTCAGCATTTACATAGATTCAGCAACAAATATGCTACATGTATACAATATGCAAACAAAACAAGAGACAGTATTTAGATGTTTTAAATTCAATGTTGGATATTGGTATCACCTATCGCTTGTCCATTACAAGTCACGGCTATCGTCAAAGTCTAGCACAATGGTTATGTATATCAATGGTGTAAAAATCGAAGCAGTAACATGTCCCTTTATCACCCAACCAATGATGGGCAGCACAACACTGAGGGGCAGCATTGGTTCTCCTAGGAACGATCCAAAGCTAGATGCAGCTGAGGATTTACGATTAGTTTGGGATTTGGGGCCGACGTATCTTATCCAGGATACTTTGGAAGAGGACAGAATCAATCTTTACTTCAACTTAGGCGCACGCTACAAATCACTCTTCCAGGATTCACTAAGGCAATTCCAAACTTATGAAGCATCCACGGCACTTTATTTGACCTTGCGAAACATGTCAAAAACACCAAACGGTAGACGTGACTCACAGCAACAAATGTTGGCTAATGTTATGCGAGGTGCTCAATTCCAGACTTTGCCTGAAAGTAAAATTCTTTTTGCTTTCTTTGCTAGTAATATGCTTGTGGATGGAAAGGCTACTGGCCTCACTCTTACCGGCCTAAGTGATGCAACGGCTGCAGTGGTTGCTGCTGAGGTCAATCGTACACGAATGATGTTGAATTCCGCTATTCCTAAACTTAGTGATGCCATCTATACACCTCAAAATATGGGATACTTAAGAGGTGAGCCTGTCGTTGCCTTTCCGTTTGGTTTAGACGAGTCAATTTGGAAAATTGGTGGGTGTGCTATTGTATTAAAACTGATTGAGCGATCTGAAGTAAGCAATATATATTACATTTCTGTTAGAGTTATAGTTATTGACATTACCTCTTTTTTTAAGACCGTAGAAGCATTGTATAAAGCTACTGGCATTATTTTCGAAATTATTCGCTACTCATGGAGAAATTCAGAAGACATGGTCCGTACTCATGGCTATGAGGTTTTAGGTTATCTTTTGAAACAAAAGAGAGAATTAATTACACCAGAGTTACTGGAATTACTCTTAGTATTTATTGGAAAAAATTCATCATCTCCAGAGTAAGTCCTAAAAAAGAGCATTGAATGTTTGGTTGTTAATAGCTCTTATATCAACTATCTTTATGTAGAGATTCAGTCATAAACAATTCTTTGGCTTATCGTTATATTATTCTCAACTTTGAAATTTGGAAAAAAACATCGCTTAAAGTACAAAAGGCTCATCTAGATCAATTTACTGTCTTTTTTGAAACCAGTAAACTTCGACAATTTAACATAAGACGCCTTCCAAAAATTCGTAAGTAATATCTACTCATGTATTTGAAAGAAAAAGGTGGATAATTTCAAATCTAAATACTTTTTACACTATAGATTTGGTGAAGAACATGCTTTTGGCATTTAGAATGAATATTTATGCAAAGGAGCTTATCCCTCAAGTTGTCGGTTCACTAAAGGCTGTTGTATTAAGCAATTGGAATACAGAAAGTATAAGAACCATTGCTACCTTTTTGGCTTCTACCGTCTCTAACAGTATGTTTTAAAACAAGATGCACACATACACGCACATATACGCACTCACACACACATATATATATATCTAACCTTTTTATATATACATAGCACCTACAACGCCAGCCAATAATAAAACTCGAGGACCACGTATAGTAACAAGATCAGATAGCACCCATTCCATAAATGTAACCAAACGACCTGAACCTGAAGCCCTTAGTGGCGGTACTGAAATAATCATGGATTCAAGACAAAATGGACAAACCACAAAGACTGTTCAAATGAGAAACATTGTGCTCGAAATGCTACATGATATTCTGTGCGATAAAAACAACATTGAACTTGTCAACAAATTTTCAAGTACAATCACCAACAAATGGTCGCTTTTATTCTTTGCTCCTGGTGTAAACCCATACACTGTTGTATTGACTGCACGCATCTTGGCACGCATCTGTACATCTCAAGGTCCTGTTTACGTCAATAAATTTAGAGTATCATCAGAAGGATTTATGGTGATGAGGCAATTGCTTCCTTTCTATTGGAATCTTACTCAACTCCAGGAAACCCTCTTGTTAATGGTATTGGGTATCGATATATGTGACTATCCAATCTATGATACTTTTGATATAAACAACCTACGCAGCTACATCAAGAGCAACAATTATGGGCGTGTTGTCATACCTGATATATTGCCTATTATTATTGCATTCTGGGAAAACGGTCGTAAAACTTTGGAAAAGCTCCACCAAACAGAGTATATCATTAGCCCGGTCCGTAAAAGAAGTAGCAGCCTTGATGTTGGTTCAACAACTCAAAGCCATGACAAGGACTTAAAATCCGCGTCGAAAGCCACTATTTCTAGTTCTCTAGATGCCTTTATCAAACTTTTTGACGATCTGTATGATACTCAACCAGATTTTAAAGAGAATTGCAACAGACAGGAAGTTGTTGATTGTATCGTACAGATTCTCTTTTCTGCAGTTTGTCAGACCCATGACATGTCGATTGAAGATGAATTGAACTCTAAGGATACAGTACTAACCAATTTTGAGCTTGAGCACATGAATACCTCGGCTGCTTCGTCTCCTATCGACACACCCGCAACTGAACGCTCATTTATTGGTGATGATACCATGTCTGTGGATAGTGTTACTCATAGTCCTGCAGCTAGTATCATGAAGAGAGGTGGCACTTCTGCATTGATGACAAAGACATCGCCACATGTAACGAACAGAAATGCCATATTTACGACAAGACTAAGGTAATTTAGAGTAGAATTGGTATCATACCTTTAAGTAAATAACAATTTGTTATATAGATCTGCTTCTTGGAGCCAGACCCATTCATCATCAAGTACTAAAACAGTTAGAGAGTCAATGGTAGAATCCTTGATAGATTTTATTGTGGATATATGCGTACAGTCTGTTGTTGATCCAAATACTAAAACTTTAGGTGGTCTTGCGCTCGTCATGACTGTAAGTGATAGAACACTAATGATGTGCGCTTAATGTCGATACACTTACTGTTTCTTCTTTTTTTTTTTTTACATGAAGGCATTGCCTCCTAGTACCCATGATCAGCAACTTCTTTTTGAAAGTTACTTGTTGACACATATTGCTCAAAATATCAAGAGTACAATCCAATTAGACATGGAGATCTTGTTTGATAACCGAATTTTATCAAATATTGCCAGGTTTGCCCAAATAGGAGCAGACGCTGTTATTCAAGGAAGATTCAAAGAAGGAGGTGCCGAACAGACTTATGATTTATTGGCCACTATTTTGGAAATATTGCATTCGGACTACCTGTCTCGCTCTAGCTCTACAGATCAGGCTGTTTCTTTGATTTACCGTTCATTCAATAGAATGATACTTGTCAAGATATCCAACCTGGAAAACGATGAAGTAGACAAATCAAAGATCGTTGCTTTTCTTGATTACTGTATTTACCACCAAAAGATTATCTTGAGCCCCAAGAATAATGATGTAGATTTCCTCAGGTGCTTCTGTTATCATTTGTATAGATATCTTTTATCAAATGATGAGAATGTTAAAGAATCAGCTGCGAATGTAAGTAATATACATACATATTTAAATTGGCCAAAAGAAAAAAGGATTATTAATTCTTATTGTATAATGATCAAGATGTGGAAACTTTTGGTTTTGCAAAAGCCAGACTATGTAACTGGCTTATTTAAAATTAAGGCAAAAGGATTTGAAACTGAAGACCTTATTGAAGGTTTCAAGCAGATGCCCGAGATGGATTCCGAGACGTGCTTTAGATGGCTTGAATCCTGTCATGTAGAACTTAACATTATCTTCAACGAGCATATATGCAAAACATGGGAAAATACCATTATTGTCGAACAAAAATACAGTAGAGAAACTTTAAGAAACCACGTTTCAAGACGCCTCAACAAGCTCAAAAAATTACAAAAACGAGAAGCATATGAACGAGAAATCATGTTGGACTACACCAGTAAGACCTTGGCCTGGTCCGAAAACATTCAAAATGTGGAAACAAGTCGATTTACTATGGCGTTGCAGGATATTGATGGTCATGAAAACTTTATCCAGAGTGAATGGTCAAGAATCTCTAGTGACCTCTTTAGAGAGAGGGCTATCTGGGGCCCTGAAACGACACCCACCAATTTAAAATGGAGATTGGATTATACAGAGGGACCTAACAGAATGAGAAAAAGACTCCAAGCCATTTCAAATAGCAAGCCAGTGACCTATCTACCCAAACAAACGCCACGCTCTTCAACTGATTCAGCACCTAGCATGGCAAAGACCAAATCGTCCTTGGGATCAAAATCTGTCGCTGATGTTGATAAAGAGTTGACGACGGGACCCAATTACACTGGACTCGAACAGAATAACTCATCGACAAGACTGGATGAAAGCAGTAACGATGATGAAGAGGCGAAACATGATACCAATGAAGACAATGATGAAATTGTATACGAAGAAGACAAGAACCGTAAAGTGATGAGACTGTTGGATCATGGTGATATGGTGTTTGATGTATATAATATCAGTCGTATTTCTGGATTGGATGCATGTGAAGGTCTTTTGCTATTATGTAAAAACAATATCTATCTGATCGATAACTTTTTCCAAAGAAGTGACGGCGAAGTTGTAGAAATTTGGGATGTTCCAAAGGAAGAGCGTGACCAATACTTGATCCTACTCGCAAGGGCTGCTGGTGTGGAAACCGAGCCTTCAGTTAGCGCTTCAGGAAACTTGCATAGTTGTAGAAAATGGGGTACCGCTGATCTTCGTGATGTATTTAAACGACGCTTTTTGTTCAGGGATGTTGCTTTGGAGATGTTCTTTAACGACGGCCAAAACGCCTTGATCACACTTAATCTCACTGAACGAGATGAACTTTATTCCAAATTGGTCAGTCGAGTCAGCGTACACGAAGACTCTGGTAATACTATCTTTGGTGGAGAGATGGACAATTATGTCGCCTCTGGCCTTAGCAACACATTTAGACTTTCTAGCATATTTGGCTCATCCACACTATACGACTTGGCCCAGAGATGGGAACGTCGGGAAATAACCAACTTTCAATATCTGATGTATCTGAACGCCATTGCTGGTCGATCATATAACGATTTGACTCAATATCCCGTATTTCCTTGGATTCTAGCAGACTACCAAAGCTCTGAACTTGATCTAACTGACGAAAAGACGTTCCGTGATTTAAGTAGACCAATGGGTGCCCAAACAGCCGAAAGAAGAGTTGAATTTGCTGATCGCTATAAACAATGGGGAGAGACAAACGATCCTACTCCAGCATTTCACTACGGTACCCATTATTCTTCAGCTATGATTGTATGCTCGTTCCTTATTCGTCTTGAACCATTTACTCAACATTATCTTAAACTTCAAGGTGGTACCTTTGATCATGCTGATCGTTTATTCGACTCCATTGGCAAAGCTTGGGAGTCTGCTTCTGAGAAAAATATGGGGGATGTTAGGGAGCTGATTCCGGAATTTTTCTATTTGCCTGAATTCCTAACCAACGTAAACAAATTTAATTTTGGTGTTAAGCAAGGCACTGGTGAAGCTATTGATTCTGTTTTATTACCACCCTGGGCTCATGGCGATCCAAAGATTTTTATTCAAAAGCACAGAGAGGTAAAGAAAACCATTCATACATAAGAAACTTGAACTGACTTTCAATATATGTAGGCTCTGGAAAGCGACTATGTTAGTGAGAACTTGCATCATTGGATTGACTTGATTTTCGGATTTAAACAACAGGGCCAGCAAGCTATTGATTCCCTCAATGTATTCCATCATGTATCTTATGAGGGTGCAGTTGGTGAGTGACAAAAAAAAGAAAGAAAGAAAGATGAAATGGTGTATTATAGGTTGCTAATGATTTTATTCAATATCAAGATCTTGATTCTATAACGGATATTGTTGAGAAGACTGCTACAATAGGTATCATTAATAACTTTGGTCAAACTCCCAGGCAGTTATTCAAAAAGCCGCATCCTACCAGAATCAAGGTGAGCTCTGATCCAATGGTTTCAGGCTCATATGTATTCCAAGAACACGTTGAAAAATTAATGCAATCAGTTACACCTTTAAGAGGTAAATTCATGAACTTCAATATTTCTCCAATAACTCTGGTTATTTAACACTCTTCATAAAAACAGATATTAAGCAGCAAATTGAAAGTATAAATATCTTCAATGACAAACTTGGTGTAACCTCATGTCAACAACTTTTGATGCCATCCGATGGAGGACGTTATGTTGAATGGGGCTATTCTGATAATAGTTTGAGATTATATTCAACAGATAATGGAAAGGTAAGGAAATATAACAAAAAATGACGGCAAATGGTTTAACTAAAAACAATTGCTAATTAATTTTAGCTTTTAAATGTTTTTGAGAATTTGCATGTTGGTTTTATAAGCGCAGCTTGTTTCCCAGATAGCGAAACTTTTGTGACAGGAGGAACGGATAATGTGAGCTAAGA
>VCJL01001628.1:43761-60751 GCA_024139405.1 Backusella mclennaniae | reverse complement strand
TTTTGCTAAAATTATCATAACAGGTATGTTTATGTTATATATGTTGTATAAAGAAGTGGTCACTCTTCTTCTCCGGCTTGTCCTATGGCGCCCCTTTCCTCTCCTTCTCCCCTCTCCCTTTGTCACACGCTCACTTGCACTCTTACTCTCCAATAAAGGTAAAATTAGCTTTTTTTCTCTACATCTTTTTCGCAGCTAATTCATTAATGCCTATTTATTTTATCAAGTATATAGAGTGCAGCGAGCAGTCTCCGCCCTACCATATTTTTTTTATGTATATCTTGATGATAACACATCGAGAACCCTTAAATACTTCGGGTAAATTTATCTATATATTTAGTATATTGTACATTTGTTTTATAATCAATTGACTGACTTATTCTCCCTGCCTTTCTCAATTATTCCCTGATTTTTCTCACTAATTTGAAAATATTTCTCATTAATTTGTATTTTTTTCTCAATTTCTTGAAAAAAACAGTAGTATGGCTAAGTACAAGATAGTTTTTTTATGTTTTTCCATTCAAAAATATTATTCCTACTTTATCTGATAGCATTTTAAATTAATAGCAATGCTTTTCATAAAATGAAGAAAATTAAATTAAGAGTAGAACTTTCCAAATTCTTTTAGTTTTTTTTTTTTTTGTGTCTTTGGTTAGATGAATATCTTTTCAACTAAGCCCTTTGAGGCTTTCTATATACTTTATATTAATTCATGATAAATACATGTATAATGTGTTGTTAAAAATAGCGTATTGCTTAATTCAGGAACTTGATTTTTTTAAAGCGCCATTAACCCATTAAAAAAAATAAAGAAATCCAAAATCATCCATGCTGACATAAAATTAGCTCATAAAACGCTCTAACTCGCTCATTTTTTAGAGAAAAAGCCACAAAATGATGACGTAAAAAGTGACTGTTTTGTATTTTAAAACTGGTCTTTATGTACCTAAGAGTTGTAGAAATCATCAAAGGTCTCTTGGTTTAGTGGTATAATTCTCGCTTAGGGTGCGAGAGGTCCCGGGTTCGATTCCCGGAGAGACCCACTTCGTCAAGTGATTTGATCTTCTAATCATCAGTAGATCAAGTTGCTCTTTTGATTTTTTAGATACTTGTAGAACAAAAAAAAAATCTTTTTGTAATATTTTGTTACTCATTACGAAAATCCCATGTAATTTTTCGAATGACATCAATACTAACAGTGCTTAAATATTTCAATTGATGGTTTTCGTAATCTTTTTTATTACTTGAAATCGAATCAAGTAAATACAGATGTGTTTCATTGTATGAAAAACCGAACTGTGATACATATCATGTAGTTAAAGCTCTCTCTCTCTCTCTCTCTCTCTCTCTCTCAATGTAAATACTTAATACAAAGGATTAAATAGAGTACTAATAAATCTACAAACATAGATACAACTTGATTTATGGATTCCAAGATTTTTTTTACAATGAATGATCTTAAGGACATTCACTATTGACAGTAGTTGCTCCATTTAAGGGTGGCCGATATTCCTGAGAAATCCACCCTCATATCGAATTGATGTTTGAGCTTAAAACACTGATCTGTCTCCCAGAAACCCACCCTTATTTAGAGAATGCCTTTATATCTAATACCCTTATATCGAGCGACTACTTTAAAAATGAATGGCCTAAAGTTGACACCTTTTATATTCTCAGCAATAAAGTAAAGCAGCCGGTGATTTCATCAAGCATGGTATTACAATATCGAATTCTAAATTTGGTTCGATTCATTTAAAAGAAAAATATTTTTCATTTCTTCATAATGTAAGCTTCATGCTACAATTTGGATGAATCTGATGATTGTGAACTGTAGTAAAACATGTCTAGTCATTCAGGAAATGTCCTTGAATAAACGTCTAAAATCAAATAACTTATGTTATTATATCCCGACACTGTGCCTGGATAATCTGCTATACAGATTATTCAGGCACCTCCTTAAATAAGAAGAAGAATCTATTGATCTGATCGGTGAAACAGAGTAGGAACCAACAGAATCCAACAGCTGGCTTTATTATGTATCCTCTCGTCCTATTCAGCTTGTGCTGATAGTATTGATGGCACGGTCAATGTTTATAATTTGGGTGCATATTGGGTGTTTTTTTTCTGTACTACAATAGTCGATCTCAAAGCAAATGAAGGGATCTAATATAATGTTTTACACGCCAATGTTACTCGAACATCACTCTTGAGAGACTACCATGATGCACCTTTTCATTAACCAATGTTGTAAGTCGTATGTACAAATTGACCTTGATCGTAATTTTAAATAATTATCAAGTCTATTTTAATTAGCACACGTAAGTCTGCTAAGGACACTAACTAGTTTATTTACTGGTGTCATTACTCTTAAACAAAACAACTCACCTTTTGTAGATGGTAAAAATATCCATCAATTTACCTGCCTATAAATGAATTATATACGTACATTTACTATACGGTAATAGCACAAGGTATATAGAAGGTATATTCACTCCGAAAGATTAGCATTTTTTGTTGTAACTTTATTGCTCTATGGAAAAAGACAACAGAGCTCTTCGAAAATTAACTATAAATGTGTTATTTTATTATTTAATAACATTAATCACGTCGTACAAAACAGGTTTATTTTAATAATATATAAAAATAGTTATATCAACATAATGAAGGTGGTTAAGGAAATACATGGACAATCAAGTAAAATACAAAAGAGAATATCATGATTAGGAATGGTGCTCGAATGATATTCTCATCTGACCACAATACCCGCAACATTGTTATTTTTGTTACTTTTTTTTGATAAGTCAAACAATAAGAAGAACTTACCCGATTTAGACTAGCATAGGAGTTCTTATTGTTAATGCAAAACAAACAAAGTAAAGTAAAAAACAAAACAAAAAATATACTCCCTTTTCTCTTTTCTCAATTATTCTATTATTTTTTTTTTCAGTTTTTGAATGAAACGTACTTTAGGAGATACAGAAAAGACAAATAAAAAAACCTGCTTCGCCAATGATAACATAGAAGAGTTTCTCTCCCACTTGGAAAATGGAGACTATCAATACTGTTTGTCACAGAAAAAACACGACGATGATGTTGTCTATCAACTACTTGAAAAGATCACACAGAGACAGTGGCGCTTAGAAACAGACAATAGAAGACTGAAACTAGCCCTTCGCCAACAGCATCATCTTTTAACTTGCAATGATGAGAATGTACATCCTGAAACATTTTCAAATGTACAGGCAACAACACCTGAAGACAACCTGGAGTCGTTTAGAGAAAAGGCTTTTATAGAGCGAGTGGAACTGTCGTCACCAGGTAACCTCCAGAAATGTTGAGGATATACATTGTTTTTTAAATAATTATATATATAGCACCGCTTCAGTCAATACCTTGTAACGACTGCATAGAACAAGCAATCCAAGTTGCACTAGCTATACATGACGGACGTTTGGATAAACGCATAGAGTGTAACCATCCTATGGGCAGATCCATGCTTCTACTAAAAAATGCAATGAATTCAATGGCAGAGCGACTACAGCGCATCACGGACAATGTCATGCACGTTAGTCATGAGACTGCGGTCAAGGGTAAATTAGGGATTCAGGCAACCCATGACGACAATGTGAGTGGAGTGTGGCGTGATTTCACCCTCAATCTGAACAGCATGACTCAAAATCAGTTGGAACTTGTTCGCGACATTGCTGATGTGTCGATGGCCATTGCGCGTGGTGACTTGAGTAAAACAATGACGGTGCCGGTCAAAGGTGAAACACTGGTATTAAAAAACATTTTTAATATGATGGGTAAATAATGATAGAAAAAGGGAAAGCCATTTATCTAATAACCCCTTTTTTAGTGAATCATTTAAATTTGTTTGCATCCGAAGTCACTCGAGTTGCTCACGAGGTAGGCACAGAAGGAAAATTAGGAACTCAGGCCAAAGTGGCTGGTGTCGATGGTATTTGGAAAGAATTGACGGATAATGTAAACACAATGGCAACCAACTTGACGGATCAGGTCCGAGACATTGCAAATGTCTCCAAGGCGGTGGCAAGAGGTGACTTGACCAAGACGGTAAAAGTACATGTAAAAGGTGAAATGCTGGATTTAAAAAATACCATCAATACGATGGTCGATCAGGTATATAAACAAGATAAGATAAAATAAAGTTTGATGCTAAATAAATAAATGACCTCAAAGCTTTCCACTTTTGCCTCAGAAGTAACACGTGTCTCATTAGAAGTGGGGACAGAAGGCAAATTGGGTGGCCAAGCCATTGTACAAGATGTGGGTGGTACATGGAAGGACCTGACGGATAACGTCAACATGATGGCCACAAAAATTACAGATCAAGTGCGTGATATTGCTACCGTAGCTTATGCTGTGGCTGAAGGTGATTTGACAAAAAAGGTCGTTGCTAATGCTCAGGGAGAGGTCTTGGAATTAAAAAATACAATGAATCGGATGGTAATATCTTTTGTTTATTGTCAACAAAATAAATCAAAAAAATAAAATAATTTCTATAGCTGCATTCTTAAAAATAGGTAGACCAGTTGACCAACTTTTCGGCCGAAGTGAGTAGAGTGTCACTTGAAGTAGGTGTGGAGGGTAAATTGGGTGGTCAGGCCATGGTCAAAGATGTAGGAGGTGCATGGAAGGACCTGACAGACAATGTCAATATTATGGCCGCCAACCTCACAACTCAGGTGCGTTCTATCGCACAAGTCACAAAAGCGGTTGCCAAGGGCGATCTATCCAAAAAAATTGATGTCGAGACACGAGGAGAGATATTGGATCTAAAAAATACCGTCAATAGTATGGTGGATCAACTCAACGTCTTTGCATTTGAAGTGACTCGCGTATCCAAAGAAGTCGGCACAGAGGGCAAACTAGGAGGACAGGCTGTTGTTCCCAACGTGGATGGTACATGGAAAAACCTCACCTATAATGTCAATACCATGGCCTCCAACTTGACAGCACAAGTGCGATCCATTGCAGTAGTGACAAAATCTGTGGCAAACGGCGACCTTTCGAAAAAGATTGAAGTGGAAAGTGGTGGGGAGATTCGTGATTTAAAAAATATAGTCAATGATATGGTGGACCAACTGCGTGTCTTTGCCTCTGAAGTCACTCGCGTTTCGAGAGAGGTGGGGACAGACGGTAAATTGGGTGGTGAGGCAACGGTGCCCAAAGTCAGCGGTACCTGGAAGGACCTTACCGATAATGTCAATACCATGGCCGCTAACCTTACAACACAAGTGCGCTCCATTGCTCAGGTCACAAAGGCAGTGGCCAAGGGTGATCTATCCAAAAAGATTGATGTCGAAACACGAGGAGAAATATTGGATTTGAAAAACACAGTCAACAACATGGTGGATCAGCTGAATGTATTTGCATCTGAAGTCACAAGAGTCTCTAAAGAAGTGGGTACAGAAGGAAAATTGGGTGGACAAGCATTTGTGCCCAACGTGGATGGCACCTGGAAGGACCTCACCGATAATGTCAATACCATGGCATCCAATCTGACAACTCAGGTACGATCCATTGCTGTCGTCACCAAAGCCGTAGCTCTGGGTGACCTTTCAAAGAAGATTGAGGTAGAAAGTGGTGGCGAAATATTAGAGTTACAGAACATCGTGAATGACATGGTGGATCAGCTTAATGTGTTTGCAGACGAGGTCACGCGTGTAGCAAGAGAGGTGGGGACAGAGGGTTTCTTGGGCGGACAGGCAGTCGTTCCCAATGTAGGCGGCACCTGGAAGGACCTTACTGAAAATGTAAACCACATGGCTGCCAATCTTACAGACCAAGTACGATCCATCGCTGAAGTAACAAAGGCCGTTGCTAATGGTGATATGAGCAAAAAAATTGAGGTCGAGAGTGGTGGAGAGATCCTCGAATTGAAAGATACAGTCAATGGGATGGTGGATCAGCTGCGTATCTTTGCGTCAGAAGTGAGTCGTGTTTCCAAAGAAGTGGGCACCGAAGGAAAATTGGGTGGCCAGGCCAATGTGCAAGGTGTAGCAGGCACTTGGAAAGACTTGACAGACAATGTCAACATGATGGCTGATAATCTTACAAGTCAAGTGAGATCCATTGCAGAAGTAACCAAAGCTGTCGCACTAGGGGATCTTTCCAAAAAAATTGAAGTGGAGAGTGGAGGTGAAATATTGGAACTGAAGAATATCGTCAACAACATGGTGGACCAACTTAATGTCTTTGCGTCAGAGGTAACCCGTGTTGCAAAAGAAGTCGGCACCGAGGGTAAACTAGGAGGCCAAGCCCTTGTTCCAAACGTGGACGGTACATGGATGAACCTCACAGTGAATGTCAACCAAATGGCCGCCAATCTAACATCGCAGGTGAGATCGATTGCAGAGGTAACCAAAGCTGTTGCTCTAGGTGACCTTTCCAAAAAAATTGAAGTTGAAAGTGGTGGCGAAATTCTGGAACTTCAAAACATTGTGAACGGCATGGTGGATCAATTACGTGTATTTGCTTCCGAAGTCACTCGTGTCGCCAAAGAAGTAGGCACTGAAGGCAAACTAGGCGGTCAAGCTGTAGTTCAAGGCGTCGCAGGCACCTGGAATGAGCTTACAGATAATGTCAACATCATGGCTGCTAATTTAACAACCCAAGTTCGCTCCATTGCCGAGGTCACCAAAGCAGTTGCAAGTGGTGATATGAGCAAAAAGATACATGTCGAAACAAGAGGCGAGATTCTTGAACTTAAAATCACTGTCAATAGCATGGTGGATCAACTTCGTGTGTTTGCTTCCGAAGTCACTCGAGTAGCCAGGGAGGTGGGCACCGAAGGCAAATTGGGTGGTCAAGCAACTATTGTTGGCGTGGATGGTACATGGAAAAACCTAACAGATAATGTCAACATTATGGCAAGCAACCTGACCGATCAGCTCCGTTCCATTGCTGCTGTATGTAAGGCCGTTGCTCAAGGTGATTTATCTAAAAAGATCCAAGTGGAGGTACATGGTGAAATTGCCGAGTTAAAAAATACCATCAATACCATGGTGGATCAGCTAAGCTCGTTTGCTTCCGAAGTGACGCGAGTAGCAAAAGAAGTAGGCACCGAGGGAAAATTAGGTGTGCAGGCAGAAGTAGAAGATATTGAAGGTCTATGGAAGGACATCACAAGCAATGTCAATACAATGGCATCTAACCTCACCACCCAAGTACGTGCCTTTGCCCAGATATCAAACGCTGCCACCGAAAACGACTTTTCCAGACTCATTACCGTAGAAGCCTCAGGAGAAATGGATTCGCTTAAAACAAAAATCAATCAAATGGTAAGCTCCCTCAGAGAGGCCATCCAGAAGAATCGACAGGCAAGAGAAGCTGCCGAATTAGCAAATAGATCCAAAAGCGAGTTTTTGGCCAACATGAGTCACGAAATCCGCACCCCTATGAATGGTATCATTGGCATGACATCGCTCACACTCGAAACAGAACTGACACGACAACAACGTGAAAATTTAATGATTGTTTCCAGTCTTGCCAACAGCCTACTCAGTATCATTGATGATATTCTTGATATTTCCAAGATTGAAGCTGGAAGAATGACCCTCGAGTCTATCCCCTTTTCACTTCGATCTTCTCTCTTTAGCGTATTAAAGACGCTGGCAGTCAAGGCAAACCAAAAGAAACTGGATTTGATCTATAATATTGAAAATGATACACCCGATTACTTGATTGGAGATCCATTACGATTGAGACAGGTGATTACCAATTTGATTGGCAACGCAGTGAAATTTACAACCCAAGGCGAAGTTGCTCTAGAAACAAGAGTTGCGCGCGTTCACAATGATAATGTGGTGGTTGAACTATGTGTCAAAGATACTGGTATTGGTATACAGCAAGATAAACTAAATGTTATTTTTGATACATTTTGTCAAGCAGATGGATCAACAACGTAAGTGATGGAAATATTTTTTGGTATATATATACTCATTTGTATTCCCTCTTTTAGTCGTGAATACGGAGGTACTGGGTTAGGTCTCTCGATTTCAAGAGATTTGGTTCAGCTAATGGGTGGAGATATGTGGGTTACTTCCACATATGGCAGAGGCTCACAATTCTACTTTACACTCACATTCAAATTACATGTCACTGATAAAACAGAAATCATGGAGAAAATGAAGCGTTTCAGAGGTCGAAATATCCTCTTCTTGGACTGCTTAAATCAGACAAGTGTAGTTGAAAACACAAAAGCATTAAATCTAAACTGCCACAGAATCAGCAGCCTCAGTGAAGTTACAAATATCGCCAAAACACTCTCGCTCAACAAAAGCCAACAGGCGCCTTTGGTGGATACTGTCATTATTGACAATATGAGTTATGCCGAAAAGATCCGTGAGGTGGTTCATTTACGGTATACACCCATTGTATTGATTGCTCCACACGTTAGCAGACTCAACATGAAATTATGCATTGACCTGGGTATCACAGGTTATATCAATTCGCCCTTTCAGCTGGATGATTTTGCACATACCCTTTTGCCTGCGCTAGAGAGCCAAACAACCATCCCCAGTGACTCGGATGCCCAACTTCCTCTCAATATCCTATTGGCAGAAGACAATATTGTGAACCAAAAACTTGCGGTGCGTATACTTGAGAAGTTTGGTCATAAAGTAGAGACGGTTGCCAATGGAAAACTAGCGGTCGAAGCATTTGAGCGTAAGAACTTTGACATGATCTTGATGGATGTACAGATGCCTATTATGGGTGGTTTCGAAGCCACACAAAGAATAAGACAGCTGGAGAAGCAGACCGGATTACATATTCCCATCATAGCTCTAACTGCACATGGTATAATTTGTAGATTGATTGTCTTATAGTATAAAATCGACTAATGCATTTCTTATTATTTTTAGCCATGATTGGGGATAGAGAGAAGTGTTTACAGTCTGGAATGGTAGGAAGACATTGATATTATTTAACCAGGAAATTATTTACTTATATATATATATATTTTCTCCCCTAGGATGAATATGTTACCAAGCCCTTGAGATTCCCCGAACTTATTGCTGCCATCAAGAAGTTTGCTTCACATAATAAATGATACTTTTTAATCTGATGAATGTTTTTTTTTTGGATTGAATGAATAAGCCAATAGAATTGTTTCATTTTGAAAAATATATAAAGAGTGGGACCCCGGCCTTGCATGATTTATCGCTCTTCTTTTTTTACTTTTTACAACCTAGTTACATTAACAAAATGGCCAATGAATTAAAGGTGTTTATTTATGCTACCAGTATTCTTACAACAGGTTATGCTCTTATGAAATACACCGTTCCCGATGAAGAGACAATGAAAAAGGTAGAGCCCCATAAGCACTATTTTGAACATATGATTCCTGATCCCTTTTTTTCATAGCGCTTAGATCCTGCATTAAGACAAGAATATGATCAATTGAAGGCTGCCAATCGCGAAAAAGGTCAACAAATGATGGATATCATACGTGAGGCAGCAGAGTCAGATAAGCCTGTTTGGCAAATTGCCAACGAACAGCGCGAAAAGTCCAACTAAATACGGATTGTATTTTTTAAAACTGTTTATACATCATATACATTATACATTTAATCAAATATATGGCCATTTCAATGTTGTATCGTATCGCTATGTTTTGTTTTACTTATTGGGAGGACGAAGGGTGAGAGGGGAAGCACAGATTGGATGCCCTTTGTCATATTAAATATTGTTTTTTTTGTGAATACTGATAGACATTTTACGCCTTAGTAGTATGATGTACTCTGGCTTGAAAATAATGACAAGTGAGTACACAACAGTCGTTATCATTATTCTTTTGGGTTTATGGGTTTCAAGCTTCCAGCTTGAGATAATCGAATTATTTATTTATTTGCTCCTTTAAAAGACATTTGTTTAATCATTTGTGCTTTTTCATAATTTTTCCAGAAATTGAACATCCGGAAAACAATCTCATCTCCTACAGCTTTTCTGGCCTTCCCAGCCTTTCAGAGCCTTTTAAAAGGCCAGAAATATATGGGTAGCCTCTCTATGTTTTCCGGATGTTAATATGGTTGTATTAAAACATTACTTTTCTTTTTTATTGCTTCAGCACAAAGTCTAAATGGTATTGCTAAGCTAATTAAATGCATGAATAGTTGTTTTTCTTATATTACAGGTTAAAGAATGAGAGGGGAAGGGTAAATTGTACAAGAAAGGTGTTTAAAATTCCTCAAAAGAATCTGTATCTTCAATATATCGCCATTTTTTCAACTCAGTACCATAAGGCCTGGGTCGAAGTTCATAGACACTACAAAATATTATTAAAGGTTTTTAATAAAAAGTTGTGTATTGTCTTTTTCTCTTGGGACTCACGTATGAATTGGAACCAACATGTGTGGCATTTCTTCTCGAGTCCAATCTAGTAAATAGCCCAATAATATTCTCATCACCACTCTATGTGTAATGATTAAACACGACTGGGTCATTCTTTCCAACTCGACTATCATAGGTTGAACACGATGAATGACATCTAAAACAAAAATGTGTTAATCCAGATGACGAATGGACTTTTCATCATCATTCTACTTGAATTTACCGATATACGACTCGCCACCCATTCCTGGGTATCTATAATACAATTTATTGGCTTGTCTTGCTTTATATTCATTGGGGTGTTTTTCCTGGATTTCATGATATGTCATTCCTTCACAGATCTATATAATAGGATAAGAATACTGTTCATCATTATATATATATATATATATATCCACCCACTCCGGAATTAATTTCATTTAAAAATCTTATATGTTTAATGTCGTACTCGTCTGGATCGAGTTCTTCAGCTGTTTCCATTGATCGTTTCAGCATGCTTGTCCAAACTGTAAACTGTGAACTACAGTATTGTGCTGTTCTTGCTAATGCGGCAGCTGTATCGTCTGTATTTCCATCAAGATCATTTGCCCTGGAGGCAAGTTCGCAAGCAAACCTTAATCTTTGTGTTTGTGTAAATCGAGCCAATGCCTTTGCATACTTCTTGCCTTTCTCGGACAATGGCGCATCGCCTCCAATTTTACCCGTCACATTATCTTCACTTTCACCATGTCGTGTGACAAAGATTTGACGTTCTAGTAAAAGATGTCAATGCGCAAATTCAAATCAATTAACAATATCAACTTACCAACCAAATTAAAATTCATTAAATAAAATATACATTGGCCTGGTAAATAGCCCGAGATGTTGTAAGCAATCACCTTCTTACCAACATTGATTATTTTACAAAACTGTATATCATTTTCTTCCTCCCAATCACCAATAGGTTCATATGCCTTTTCATAATTTTCAACACGAGACCGAAAATCTGCTAATGCTTTAACTGGATCTCTATTTTTATAATCTGGTCCTGATAGTTTCAGACGAAAATTTCTTTCCAACATCTGTTAACTTTCCTTTTAATAAAAGTCCCACTATTGATTTCGTTCCTTGTACCATTCATTTACCTGTTGATCATTACATACGGATTCAACCATTAATACTCTAATCTCTGGTTCTCTTTCCAATCTATCAACTAATAGCTTCCTATCACGTTGACAGACAGATAAAATAAGCACTCATATATCGATAAGATTACAAGTACAAACTCACCTTCTCTCCAGGGTAGAATTTGTTGCATCGTGTATAGCCACTCGTCCACCTTCTTTTAACCATGATACCAGTTCTTCCAAAACACTTAATGCGATTTCATCTCGGATACGTTTTGCATCATTATTATTTGGATCAAAAAAACCGGCAGATTGATCATGACCTGAAGCTTCACATACACGTCTCATATTACCAACGTTAAATATCTTTGTCTCATACTGCAGCCAATTTAAATATCGTCTCAGCTTCTTTACAAGGTAGCTTTTTCCTCTTGCTGGTAATCCCACTATATCATTCCGTCACCCAAAAAAAGCAAAATGATATTAATTAATTAAAATCAGACACATATACACATGATAATACACTCAGTTTACCCATAATAACAACTAATTTACTGTCCAGTTGTCGTTCCATTTTTAGCTCTAAACAAGAGAATATATAAGGATATATTACATAATATCTTCCCATATTATATTTACTAGGTGTTGTAATAGTGTGGACTGCACCAGGAACATCTAAACCAACTGAATGGCGGATTCGAATGCCTTTCTCTCCTCCATCTTCAGGTGCTAACTTTAACCAGTTGATTGCAGGCAAGACTTTTGGTTCAACTGACACTGGTATTTCTTCCTGAGCTTCGTCTCCAACACTGTCCTCCTCTTTTTCTATTTCGGGAGAGACAGGTGCTCCCAAGACTGGCAATACGCGCTTTGGTAAGTTGTCTTCTTCAGGGTTCTTTTCTACTTTGACTACAGGTAGTGTTCTCTTTTGTCGGCTACTGCCCATAGTATCTAAACAAAGAAAGAAGTCTGTTTTCTTCCTTTTTCTTTTTTTTTTTAAAAAAAAATATTTTTGATAAAAAAAAAAAGTCAGAATTGTTTTTTTTTTTCTGTCTCAAGTCAATCTGACACTATCGAGCATGATGGCCTTTCAGCCAATCATCTAATTTTGATTTACTTCCTTTTAAATAATTTTACTTTTAATGGTAATAATATAAAGATAAGACTTTTATCTTAGTTTTTACTTCTCAAGTTGTATTTTTTAATAGCCTAGTAGTTCTTTATCAGCAATTCTTGATTCTGCATCAATAATGGCATTCAATAGCAATATAAAAAGGGTAAGAATAGCAAATACCTAATTAGGAAACACTATCAAACCACTCGAATAATTTTATTTCATTTTGTTCCTTGCTGTGATATGTTGTATAGACTATTGTTATTTTATTGGAACAAGGTACTCTATTTTCAAAGTTCAATAAGAACATTAAATCAGTAAGTAATGTCGAGTAAATAAACTTTTTATGGTGGACCCTAAATAACGTTCATGTACCATAGTGAATAGGCTTTAGATAAGTATTTAGTGAATACAACACACCAATTAAGTTTTGCTTAAACCGGACCGTTTTTTCTTCTTGTTTCCAGCTCTTGAGATACACTAATTTATTTAAATTTAGATTCCTTGTTCCTCTCTTTCATTAGGTCTTCTTTAAAGGACCTGCGGTACTAAGTAGCTTTTAATTAAAAACCATTGAATTTGGAACTATGCGCAATTTATTAATTCTAATACCACAAAACGGAATCTAACATAGTAGCATAGACATTTGAATCGCTTTAACCTTTATTAATAACAATAATGTTAAACCCAGAGATTAAGAAGGACTTAAAACCTTTTAGAACTTTTGTTCTTTTTATCAACTGTTTTCTTCTTCTTTTCTTTTGCTTATTACTTTTTTATTATACACTAAAAGTTACCATGCTAGTACTAAGCCATGGTATTACTTGATTTAAATAGAAGGGAAAAAAATTTATGCTGATTTAGCTTCAAGAGTCAGACTGCCTTTTTTAAGAGAGAAAAAAAATACAATTAATAACTGCAACATTTATACGTATATGACCAAGCTGTTTTATTATATTTTGGGTGTAAAACCTGCTTGGAAAGGGATTAAAGGGCGTCTTCCCTGTAAATCGAAAAGAGATATCGATGCGTAGCGTAATATTTAGTCTAGATGATAATGTTTGTGTTCGCTCGCTACTCCCCGAAAGGAATTTCTTGATTTAATGTACTTCCTATTTTAAAAATAGTTCAACGTTTATTTCCTTTTCTCCTTTTACCAGCAAGCAGGTTTGCTTGTACCCTTAGATTGATAATGCACATATATTCCCATATGCTTCTATGAAATAAATACCCGTTTAGCAACAATGTATCTAAAAATGGTGTTATGATAATCTATTAGGCGAAAGGACATGTAAGAATTCCTATGTAGAACCTATTTTCGTCAGATGGGAAACTACTTGTCCTAGATTTTAGCGAAAAGGTATTTCCTTGGGCACGAGCATATAGGAAATTTAGGCATAAATACAATAGATATATGCCTATATATACATAGATTCATTAACTATATGAATGAACCATTCAAAGATGAAATCTTATAGCTTGTATATCATGCATAACTTTACAGATTCAAAGGGCCATTATGTAATTGTTATAGAGGAGAATAGACTAAGCTAATTCTGTACATACGATTTTATTAAACTTTATGTATAAAGATAAACTCATTTGTAATCAGTTAGTAATTCTTAACTACCTAAATAAAAACATATGAGTAAAACAAATAGTGATCAAAATAAACTATATCATATTATTCATCAAATGAGTCATATATTTTAGTAGTTTGCTCAGCCTTAAGAATAAAAATGATGGTAAATTTCGTTAAACATAGTGAATATATTTTTTTATATGAATATCACCCACTATTTTGAAAAAAGAAGGTCGAAATGTGTTATTCAAAGTTAACAAACTATATAATACATTTATACTAAAAAAAAAACCAAAGGGAATAATTTTTCCCATTCACTTTATAAATCTCTTATCAGGTAGGATTTTCCAAAATAAAACAGAATTTTTTTTTTTTCTGCTACAAGATGGACAAAACCAGTTTTTTAAGTTTAGACTGAAATCTATTTACAGATAAACGTTGTTTAAACCAACCAACTTCTTGACTTTGGTTGGACGGCTTCCAGTAATTTATATATAAAATTACATTATAAAAAGAGAATTAGCCACTATTTTTTATTGTCTATTTTATTATCATTTATCTTCAAAGGCTTAATATAATTGGAGTTAACACATTTCCAAGGTGAATGGGTACCTTTAAAGATTTACGTTCCGCTTAGCACCATTTTGACTTATCTCCTCCAAATATGTTTAGCGTCAGCTTTTTCCAAGATATTGAACCCTGAAGATTTTCCCGATAATGTAGCACGTCGGTTGAGTGACCCATGTATTTGCATGTAATACACATAGTTACACCATTGGCAGATACCTATGTTGTCCTTTTTCCTTTGTTTTTAAAGATTCGTGTAATATAAGTAGTATCGTATACTATATCAAGATTATGCTGGTCGTATCTTTTTATATCACTTTTATTATTAGCTCACTAATACCACTTTAACAATAGTAGTATTATCAGTCAATACTTTTGATTTATTAAGCAAAGAAACTATTCTAATTAAATTTTCATGCATTAATAATGCAAATATTTCAATCTTGAAAGTGTGATAAACATCACATCTTTCTCCTCCTCAATTCTTTGTACATTATCAACTCTCCCCTGGGATTAGTACTATAACATACTTGATCTATCTTGTTGTTATTTTTGTGTCTAATCGCAAACTAACATCTCAAACATTTAAATTCAGATTTCTTTTTTTTTTAAAAAAAAAGGGTCTAAACCAAAGAGATAATTAACTTCCTTTGAGAAGATTCCTACAGTTTACCTTTTTCTTACAAGAAAAAAAGGAAAAAAAAGGGGGCTTGTGTTTGACTTGAACAGTACCAAAAGTAGCATTCAAAATTTCCTTGTATACTAATCATTCTGCCATGTACTCTACCACTAAAAATGGGACTGATTCTTAGAAACAACAATTAATTATCCAGAGAGATGGGTTTTTATAATTCTTCTTTTGTGGTTAGTTTTCTTTGTTAAGGTTTAAGGTAGATTTTCAAATTGATGACCACGCTACATTAATTAGTTTGAATAAAATATATCGCTTATCAGAAGTCTGTATAGTCGAATTGACTTGAAAAAAACTGTGCTTGCTCATATCCTACCCATATGTGTAAACAACGAAAAGAAAAAATAAGTCTGCATGTTTTACAAGACAAATGATGGTAGCACTTATATCGAGTGACGCTTAAAAAAAAAAGAGCATGTTTGCTTGTTTTACAAGACAAATAATTGTAACACTTTATATCGAGTGACGTTTGAAAAAACAAACACAAGTGGGCATTTGAGCATTTGTTTTTGGTTAAAAGCCGGATTTTCTGACTAGTTCGAGTATGAAATAGCTGATGTCCAAAAATAGGCCTATAAGAGTCCAGAGCAATCAGATTCTACTCTATTCTGGCATTCAATTGATACACACTAGATATTTGATTCAGTGCTAAAGGGATTTATAATGGCAATAGCGCATCGTAATATAAACCTGTTATTTTATCATGGTAGGATTTAACTTGCATATCTTTTTCTTCTTCTCTGTAGCATATTTCCAATCAACAAAGCTCAATTTAAAATCTATAAAGAAGTGGCTGTTTACTTTTATATATGTATACATAAAATAATTTATTGAATAAACCACTTTGTACTTCCTATTATATCATTATACATGATAGCTGGTGGGAGTTATTGAACTGGAAATAGTGTTCTCAACATTCGAAAAAGTCGGTTAACTATGATATTAAAAAAACTTTTTTTTACCAAAAAACCATTTGCTAAGTGAGTATTTATTCGTTCATTTTAGTGAAAATATCTTAATTGGTATTTTAAAACATGAATATATTATTTTTAAACTAAAAATTGATATACTTGATACGTCGTTTATTAGTATTTATTCAATGAAAATGACCTTTGTGGTAGTAAATACTTTCGAAAACGATGTCTAGTTACACGTACATATATATGTATATATATAGATTTATTCTTAAATGTTCGGCTGACATTATTGCGCTATTATTGCTCATATATGGTGATATAGACATGAAAAAGGATGATACGAAGCAATAATAGCATTTGAGTATAAGTATTTTTAGCCTAAAAAAGAAATTCTTTATATATTACTGCTTTGTAAAAAACAAAATCTCTGGTATTTCAGAGGTCTATTGAAATGTGGGGTTAATTGTTCCTTTCAACCTATTTTGAAAACAGAAGTTCGAAATGTGATTTATATAGTTTAAGAGATTGCTCCCAATTATTTAAGTTGAGATTATTAATAGGTCAGTTGCTTAAAAAAATATATGGTAAGTCGTTGGATTGGCAGATAAGAGTGGGGTGCTTAGTTTTTCGCAATTACATGCTGGTATGACCTTC
>VCJL01001624.1:32328-51731 GCA_024139405.1 Backusella mclennaniae | reverse complement strand
AAAAAAAAAAAAGTTGAATAAAAACAAAAAAGGATATGGAAGCGAAGGTCCGAGATACGGAAATTGGAAAACAAATTAGACAAACTACTTTCCAGTAAATTGGTAACCTACCGTTGAATATATATACATCTATATAATTTGTGTTGCTAATAAAAAGAAAGTCTATCAATTGTTTAAACGAAATGAATATCGAATTCCTAGCAATATGGTAACTACAAAGAGGAAGGATTTACAAGTTATTATTGTCACCATTGAACGCTTAAAGTAGCCATACACATCATCGCTTCTCTATCTTCTCTTTCGTCTTTTCTTCCCATGGGGAGATTAAAAAAAAAGTGCTCATATATTACTTTTGATACCATTGAGTACAATGATAACAATGGTCAAAGTGAGTGGAAGGTGCATACGTACAAAATGATTATAATTATTTAAGGTTTAATCTTGCAGTTCCTTTCCCCCAAAAACTTTATCGTTAAACTTTTTTCCAGTTCATTGTCTTAGTCATATCCAAAATCAATCAAATGAATCTTTTTTTAAAAAAGAATACCAATCCATGAATGGTACAAGGTACACGGATATATGTATATATTCTATGATGAAAACATAGGACGGTAAGTTGTATGTTTTCCTTTTCTTTATTTAAAGTCCATTTTAAACGTAAGACCTGTCATCAATGACCGAAGTATCGGCAAAAGAGTTTTCATGTATGTTCTCCAACTCCGCTTATTACAGGCACGCCTATAGAGTTACACAATGAAAGGATAACAGCTAGATCAAGCCATCAGACTTTACCAAAATCAGGTCAGACTTTCACATCTCATTGGGTAATGAATATTTGTTCCTTAATAAAAATAAGAATAAAATTAAGCATTTTTTTTTTTTAAAAAAAACCTTTTTTCTTCTCCTTTTTTTTTTCTTGTTTGCTTTTAGGGAAATATATAAATCTCGGAGAGAAATGGCCAACGAAACCTCGCCTCTTTTGAGTGGAAAGGACACCACCTATAAAACCAGAGATAGCAACAGCAGCGATGATCGCATCACCATCTTAACCTCTAACCCTCCTTCTATTGCCTCAAGCATCAAGAGCGGTGTTACTCCAACTACTGAAGATGAATTTGATGATATTGTAAAAGAAAGATTGAATGGTGCTTCATTTTTAACAGTTTTAGTTGGGTAATGAGAACAATCACATGCAGTACAAAAAAAGAATGTGTCATGTTAACATGCTTTATGTATTGAACAGTCTTTGGATTGGTGTCATTCTATCATCTTTAGATTCATCCATTGTAGCAACTATTTATCCCCAAATTGGAACTGAGTTCAAAAGGTAAAAAGGAAAATAAAACAGAAAATTTAAAAAGCATCATTGATATGATGGTACCTTTAATATACGCAGTGAAATTTATTCATTATGAAAATATTTAAACATCATTTATATAGATCAAATGAAATTATCTGGATTGCCACCTCTTACATGTTGAGTTATACTGCCCTTCAACCATTATGTAAGTTTTCAACAGAATAGAGAGGGAACAGCATTGCACCGTGCACACCACTTCTATGATATAAACAGAACTAACTCATTTTGGTTTGGATTAAATAGATGGTCGTATCTCGGACGTATTTGGAAGAAAGTCAGCCATGCTCTTTGCAAGCATCGTTTTCTTTATCGGTTCATTCCTCTGTGGTGCAGCCAATAATTTGTGGGCATTGGTAATTGCTAGGTTAGTTTAAATATAGAGCAAATACAACGTCTTTACTAAAACCGCTCTCTGTTGAACAATTAGAGCAATCGCTGGTGTTGGTGGTGGCGGTATTAATACGTAAGTTTTGTAGAGCAAAATTTATGTTTTGTGTAATCTGTGTTTTAATATTTTTTGATTTTTTCTTTTTTGAACAGTATGACTACTGTCATCTATAGTGATTTGGTTCCATTGAGAGAGAGAGGAAAATACCAAGGTTACGGAAACATTGCCTATGCTGTAAGGATACATTTTTTTTATTATTGTTTTAAGAAAAAAAATGAAGCGGAAGAGAAAAGAAAACGTAATCTAATTACGCTTTATATTGGTTTTCTTAGTTTGGTTCCGTCGTAGGTGCCCCATTGGGAGGCTTTATTACTGACAATTTTGGATGGCGTTACTGCTTTTATATCAACTTGCCTTTCTTGATTGTTACCATTTACGTTTCCTCATGTGTATTGACAAATTATAACCTAGACAAGAGTTCTGGTGAGTCCTTCTCCGAGAGATTGAAGAAAATTGATTATGCTGGTGCTGTTACAGTTGTGACCGCTGTCGTTGCCTTCTTATTCGCTACTTCTATGGGTGGTAACATCTTGCCCTGGTCAGATCCATTGGTAGTAGGCTGTTTGGTCGGTTCTGTCATCCTTGCCATCATTTTCTGTTTTATCGAGGCAAAGTTTGCTCTTAACCCTCTTATGCCATGGAATATCGTCTCTGCACGTACTCCTTTTGCTTGTTGTATGACTAATTTGTGTTGTCTTATGTCTACAACTGCTATTATTTATACCACTCCACTTTTCTTCCAAGTAAGTTTATTTTCTCCAACGTAAAAAAAAATAGAGAATGTAACCTTTTTGTTTTTGTTTATAGGGTTTGCTTGGTTACAGTTCTTCTAAAGCTGGTTTGTATTTCTTGCCAAAAATCGCAGCCACTTCAATTGGTTCTGTCTTGTCTGGTATTTACATGTCACGCACCGGTGAGTACCGTACTCTTACCATTGCCTCTGCCTGTATTTTGTTTACTTCCATGCTCGGTTATTGCACCTGGACACCCTCCACTTCCAACATCTTTATGTTGATCTGTCTCTTGATGGATGGTTTCGCTTTCGGTGCCATTATCACCTTGACTTTAATTGCCATGCTTTCCTGTGTTGGCTCATCTGGTAAATATAATTACATTAATACTGCAAATTGCACTTACTAATTTTCATTTTATAAAACAGAAATGGCTACCATCACTTCCATGTCCTATCTCTTCCGTTCTGTAGGCGGTGTCATTGGTATTTCTGCTACCTCTGCTATTTTCCAAGGTTCTGTTAAACGTATCTTGACAGAAAAGATCACCGGTGAAAATGCTGAACTGGTAAGTTTTCTATCTCTTATTCTATCGTATAGAAATCTCATTTTTTTATGGTAGTATATTGAAATTGCACGTAAATCAATGAATGAAATTCGCGAACTTTTGCCTGCAGACATTTTGGAAGTTGTTTTGGATGCTTACCAGACTGGTCTCCGTCACACCTTCTTCAGTTGTGCTGTTTTGGGATTCTTTTGTGTTATTAGTACGCTATATATCCAACGCTTTGAGCTTGCTACCAAAGTGACTCGCAAGTAAAGCAAAATATTTAAAAATGTATATCTTTTTCATATTCCCCTTTCAAAAAATAAAAGTAATAATCATAATGTATGACCTTTGTTTATTTAATCGAAATTCTATAATGGGCTTTTCAAAAAAATCGAATCAGATTTATGCACTTTGATGACACAAAATAAAAAGTGGTTTCAGGTAATACGGGTGTTTGTACCCTCATTTTTATCTTGTCTTTTGTATCACGAACATGCATGCATATTTTTTTTTTTTTACATTGATAAAGGGTCCTGTTCCAAAAACATGCGACTAGTTTTAATTATTGGTGCTTGTGGAAGTGTTTGGCCATCGGGGAAAGTCATTTTTTACTACTTACTATGCGTCCTTTGAATTTTTGGGATTATGAGTCCATTTACATGCTGAATAATAAGTTTTGGTTCGAACAATCACTTCACAATAGGAATGGCATACACATCTTGCATGGTCTATTTTTATTTTCGAGGTAATTTGAATTTTAAATATAAATCACTAGAATTCTTGAAAATAGACTGTTCATCATTCATTGTGGCAAATTTCAATGGTAAAAGATCTTCGACTGCATGTATGTTTATATTAAAAAGATTAAAGTTTAAAAATGGTTCTTATAATACATAATTGTAAGAAAATGTAAGGAGAAAAAGTAAAATCGATGATTAGTTTGTCAGGAATATAATCAAGGGGGTTTGTCAGTCATAAAATGCCTGTGCTCAGTTGTCCAATAGGATAATGATTGAATAGTAAGGGGCTGAATCGACTTCTTTTTATTCTAAAACTGTAGTTGAAAGTCAATAGGATCTGTATAATAAAAATAACTCAATTCCAAAGAAAAAACTTTGGATTATGACATAGTAATTATGTTTCTAGATCTTCTGCTCTTTTTCTTAGCTCTTCGGCATTCAAAAGGAAAAAAGTAACAACTTATGATTCGCTAAAGAAATGATGATCCCACCAAAAGGTTTCTGCTTAAATTGAGTAATTGTTAATAAAAACATTCAAAACCAACCATTTAATTACAATTCTTTTAGCTTATAAAACAAAGAATCATATTTTGCCGATCTTTAGTGACGATCGTTTTGATTGATTAGCGATTGCGTTTTAAAAAAATAAACTTTTTTAAAAAAGCGGAGACACGATGACGCTTTTATCATTATTTATTTAATCAAATCATAATAATAGTCTAGAGTAAGTTTGAGCTGCAACAGAAAAACAAAACAAGGCAAAAAAAAACAAAAACTATGCATTGTGTTTTAAAGTTTTTCTTTTCGAGGCCAATCTAATGAAATTTTTATATTCATGACATTTGTATATTTAAAGAAAAATGAAAAACATACCTACTTTAAGAGTCTTTTATGTCTTTGACTATTAATAAAGGAGCCAACCCATTGGATATTAAAAATTCGTGTTACTTTATTTGCAAAAAATCAAAACTAAAAAAATAATAAAACCATTAATTGCAATAAAATGAATAAATGAATCATGCAATTATTTCATCTTTGGATTTAATAACATAGCAAAATGAAATACTTTTAATGCTGATACGACAATACGTAGTTTGTATGATATACTTGGCGACCAATCCGGAGATAATATATTAACCGATTTGACTGTTTTTTTAGCCTTGTTCTCATTTGGAATTCAATAACAAAAACAAACCAACTTATGTTCTGTTGTTATTATAATGACGATATTTATAATATTGCACAATAAAAAGACTCATGTGGACATATTCATGTTTACTGCTTTTCTTACATTTCCAAAGAGGAACAAAGATCAGATCTATCACAGGTCAAGTGAATACCACTTTTATTGTCAATAAACAAAGCCTCTCATATTGTTGGCTTAAAAACAAAAAAGAAACAATTTGACTTTCTTATTGTGTTACAAAACTAAAAAGAAAAATAAACGAAAAATTTTCAACAGGACATGTTTGAGACAGTGTTCGCCTTTATTACTTATTTATTTGTTTATTAGTGATGGTATCATCCACCTCATAATCATAATGAGAATAATCTGGTGTAGTACCGTTTTTGTGTAAAGAAAAAAAATGGTAAAAGTCATTTTTGCTATATTTTTGATGCATTTTCTAATAGAAATTTGTAACACAAGGACTATTACATACTCTTTTCTCATTTAACAATAAAAGGGAATATTAGTTATGATAACATAATAATCCTGGGTGCCTTATTGTGAGAAAGATGGTATTTTGTTGCTGTTATAAAACTAGTTTAGTGGGCTTTATATAAAAATCACGAAAACAAGTACACAATACCCCACACAAAGGGAGCAATTATTTATTTATTTATTTATTTTCAGTTCCCAGATTTGATAGTTTATCATGGTCCCTCCTTTATCAAAAGATTTAATCATTTTTTTTAGATGAAGTTGTTATTGGAAACTGTAGTTCTTTTTTATTGTAAATAAATAAAATAGAAAATATTAAAATTAGGATGTGTAATATAAAATGAAATTGTTACTATAGACAAAAAATGAATGGGGGTTGAGTAAAAGGTTGTTTTGAATGCGAATGATCAAAGTCTTTTTTCGGTGCGAAATGAATTAATAGTGACATACGAGCGGGAAAATCAAGATAGAATAAAATGAACTATATATCCTCGGAAACAGTAGGTAAAGGTGAAGGTGGTACAGGCGGAAGCTTTGTTCGGGGTGGAGGAAGTTGTGGAGGTAATGTAGACTCCCAATCTGGTATATCTGCAAGAGATTGTCGAGAGCGTTTCTTGTGCTGTTCATCGTTTGCAAGTTTGGTGATGGTGGGTACTGGGAGGCTCTGTCTATACTTTCGTCTATCGGTAGACGAAAGGTGGTTTGAGTTATCGACAGGTACAAGTATTCTATAATCATCTGTAAGCGTCACTGTTGATAGCAATTCGGTGGTCAAGTCGCCTGTGTATCCAATTTTTATACAGGCAACAATCTTCTTCATGGATTCCAACCAGGTTCTCATTTGACTAAGAGAGTCACAACGGATATACCACTTGCAAAAGGGCTTTCGCATTTCAATCACATAGCCTTTTTTGAATTCTTCAGTGACGAATACACAGGTGTCTTCAGTAAGGATAAAGTGCTCACGAGCTGGACTTGTTGACTTTGCGGCTTTATAAACCAATACAACTTGATCGACCAAAATGAATAATCTTCGTTTCCATGACCGTGCAAAGGCGAAAGCAGGAGTTTCATGCTTGTACATCCAGTCTGAAAAAGTACAATGCTCAAGAGCGTATTTTAGTGAGGTGCACCATGGGTCAAATTTTAGTGATGGTGTTTTTACATCTGGGGAAGGTATTACACTGTTGTTGGTGTTTTGAGTGTTGCTATTATTACTAACGTTATTGTTGTTATTGTTGTTGTTATTGTTGTTATTGTTGTTGTTGTTATGATTGGATAATGACGAAAAAGGCGTGAGGAAAAATGAGTTGGATTGAGTTTTTTGATGACGAGAAGCAGGATAGAATCTCCGTAATACTTGGTTTCTAAGGTTTTCTGAATTTGTTGCACCCGACAACAGGTACCGGGATGAGGGTGGAAGGGATGCAAGTGTGGAGCGTGAAGCTAAAACACAAATAAATAAATATTCTATTAGTCAACGAAAATTATCATGGCTCTTTTTATTTTATTTTTGTATTTCGTCGCTTACTATTGACAGTTAATTCTACTTCTGATGACCTCAACTGAAGTCGCTCTAAATGGTCGTCAACAACAGCGTCTAAACTTCCCGAACTAAGTCTTTGACTAGCACTACTAGCAGTTGTTGTAGTTGTAGCAGATGATTGAGAAGCAATAGAATGTCTAAATATATTCTTTACTTCAGTCGTATATTCTTGATGATCTCCAGTGATAATTTCTTGTGAATACATTTATTGTCAAATAAGAAGATTTGAAGAAAAGGAAAAAGAAAAAGAAAAATATAACGCTGAACCCCAAACTAAATATAAATTTGTGGCATAGGGAATAAAGTCATCGGCAGCTGTCTTGTGATTATCCGACTGTGTATCACTTAACCTAGCCCGTAACCTCCGATCCTTATATTAATCTCACTCCAATGAGCGGAATTCAAAAAAAGGAGAAAAAATAAAACAACTTTTTATCAACCTGAATATAGCTTATTTAAGAAGGCCAACATACTTTCATATGTACCATTTTGGTTCCTCCTTTTTATTATTATTGATGATTTTAGACAAAAAAAGGGTTTAATAACAATAATAATCATCCTGACACAGTCGGAGCTAATTGACTAAAATTGGGAGGAGGTTTACGCGCTTATTTGTCCCTCTCTCTTTCCTTGTTCCAATATGATTAGCATGAGGTACTTGTTCATAGAAAAATATTCTATTGAAGAAGGAGACAATACAGTGAAGTGGACTTTAAATACATGTTACTGATCCCAATATAACCCTTGAAACAATAAACAGTGTTCAATACATTAAACTTAAGAGAGCTCTACTTGTAATTAGCAAACTGAATGATTGCTATCTGAAAGACATACATTTATGATAATCGCATCCTCCAACATAACAGTGTATTTAAAATACCTAGAACCATTTCATCAACATATGTGTTACGAATACAATTAAAAAACCCCATATTAATTGATTCCCACATCAGTAGAAGAAAATGATGATGTATGTATTTTTTTTTAAAAAAAAAATAAAAACCATTAACATCACAAAGGTCTGATACTCTTGGTCATAACGCTAATGAAATAGAGTAAAAAAATCCAAATGTATTTGTCTTTTATCTTATTCTCCTGAGCTCCATAACATTATTTATGGATAGAAACATGCATCGTGAGCATAGACCAGAAGTGCTAGATGATATATATCAAAGCTTTTGAAATACCGATATGCCAAACCCTTTTATGATCCATTCTTGAACTTAAAACTCAAAAATAAGTACTGTCTTTTTTTTTAAGTAGCTGTCATTCCAGATCAATAATAATTAATTTATGAGGCAAACAAGTGCTGTGTTTTATGCTAAAATAGTTTGTTCAATCAATTGATCAGTCAACCAAATTAAATCCAGATGAAAAGGCAGCACCTCATTTTTAAAGATAGAAAAACATACTAGTAATAAAGTTTATAATCAATAATATCCTTTGCAAAATGGAAGTTTAAAAACTATTGGCTAATTGTGGGAAATCAAATCAATCAACATGGTTACACACAACGTTTGAAACATAACCGTCATCATTGCTTCTACTATATTGATCGTCATAGCCATTGGTTTTCAATTACTTCATTAATAGGCTATTATTAGCCGATATATAATTATTGACTATTGTCTGGACCAGTGAGAGTGGATATAAATTTTATTCATAGAGGATATGATTAGCAAGTGAATGATTACTACTATCGGACTATTTATTCTCCGAGAACGAGGTAAAATGTAGATTGCTAGCTTTTTGGAAAAGAACACGAAACGACTGTACAGAAAACTGGCATTGATTATGCAGACAACACGAGACCATCTTATTGTCAAATGAGCTTGGAACATTCAGTTACCAGGTTATGACTGTATTTCCTATTGTGGCTTATGTCATATAAAAAACGAATTGCTGCATTTTTCTTTTGTAGAATTCAAACTTCTTTAGTTGAAAAGAATGCCGCCCTACCTTATCCAATTTGCTCAGGTTTGCTCAGTAAAACTTTGAGTGAAAATGTCAATAATACTTACCAACTCAAAATGTATAGTTTCATGAGGAATTTCGACTACCTGAATTACTGTCCCTCGCAAAACTGGAGAAAGTTAACATCCACTACTCTAAAGATGATTACCGTCTCGATGTAAGAGCGAAATAAATAAATAAATGTTGTCAATGATATCTTCAATTCTGAGCTTATTTGCTAATTAAAATTTACATAGAATCCATTCCTCAAGGTTGAACTTGATTCACCTAGTGATGCCGAAAAGCTTGTCAAAAGAGCCATTTTGATCAAGTAAGAATAATGTTTTTCTGTTTTTATTAGTATCCAAGGATACCAACCCTTTATCAGGCATATATTTGAATTGTGGGGCAGTGGCGAAACATACGATCAAGTACACCAACAAGTAAAGACAACTTCCGACCGTTGGGCATTATATAAGCAAAGCTCCTTCAAATTTGTTGTTTCAGCATTTGCGTCAACAATCGATAAACATAAGCAATTAGACATCATTAATTCATTTTCATATCTCGGGTTCGAGGGCAACATTGATATGAAAAAACCCCAAGTCCAATTCCACGTCTTGGCAGATTATGGAGGAGATAATGGTTTCTATAACAAAACACCCAGAGAACAGCCACTTTACGTTTATATGGGAAGATTGGTAAATTCATTGAACAAAAAACGGCTTTTTATGCAAAAAGAGAACTCAATATAATAATAGGTTGCGACTGGCAGTAGAGATTTAGTCAATACATATAATTTAAAGAAACGTAAATACCTTGGAACAACATCAATGGATGCCGAGCTATCGCTAGTTATGGCCAATCAGGCATTGGCAACACCAGGAAAGGTTGTTTATGATCCATTTGTAGGCACAGGTAGTTTCTTGTTTACATGTGCTCATTTTGGTTCATTTACAATGGGCTCGGATATTGACGGTAGACAGATTCGAGGTAAAGGCAAAGCAGGTGTACATTCAAATATCGAACAGTATAACCTTCAGGGTCGAGTGCTAGATGCACTCGTATTTGATATCTGTCACAACCCATGGAGAAGTCAGCCTTGGTTGGATGCTATTGTAACTGATCCTCCTTATGGCGTTCGTGCTGGTGCAAAGACATTGGGAAGAAAAGACGATAAGGAACTGGCAATGAGATCCTACGAGGGTATTCCTATGCACACACGTGAAGATTACTATCCTCCTACAAAGCCTTACGAAATGTCTCAAGTTTTGGTTGATCTTTTAAACTTTGCTGCTGAGCATCTTGTTACCGGTGGTCGCTTAGTTTATTGGCTTCCTACCGTAGTAGACGAATACTCCAATGAAGATATACCACAGCATCCTTGTATGGAATTAATATCTAACAGTGAGCAAAACTTTGGCTATTGGTCTCGTAGATTGATCACAATGGAAAAGATAAAGGATTGGAATAAAAACAGTGTTGCTAGTGTGGAAAAGGGTCTCACAAAGGAGGAAAAGGCTGAAATTATGGAAAAGGGCCAAGAAGACCCTCAAAGACCGGGTCACTATTTGTTCCGTGAAAAGGTAAAAATGAAATATAAAATGCTTTTTATAAAATCATTATTATTAACTTTTTCTTTTTAGTATTTTAATTTCGGTAACCAGTAGATACCTCAAGTTAAATTTTACTGTTTATTTCAATAATTTTCTGTAGTTTTATATATATAAAAAGAAAAATGAGTTATTACGCGGTAATACTTACCGGGGATATAATAAACATGTACAACTGTATCACAACTTATTATATAGAAAAAAATAAAATATCTTTTGTGTACAAAAAACATTTTTATAACCTATAAGTCCATTTATTGGTTTACCTAAATGTGTGGGACAATGAAAAAAAAATATCTCGTTTGATTTAGCATAAATTGGTATGTTTATTATTATTATAAAAAAATAGATAGATATATTTTATCTTTAGGGAAGGTGAGAAAAGAAGGGTATGTCATGGGTGATATAAGCTGATAAAATAACTGGAAAGTTGTAAGGCTTATAGATAGTACACCCAATTAGGGTCTTCGCGATCAGTTAAGTTAAGGTTAACATCTGTGGGTTTACTTGTACGACCTGATATCTTCTGTCTGTTCAATCTTGCCAACCACATTCTGAGAATGACGAAACAAATAATGACAAGTACATTGGCAGCAAAGTAGCCCCACATAGCGCTCTTGTAAGCGGGTGCTTCATGGTCAACAATCATCAGTGGACCAATAAAATTACCAAGTGTGTATGCAACCATAACAGCGCCATTATAAAAGATTTTCTTGGAATAACCTGAAACGCTACTGGCAACGAGAGTAACCATCAAGGTATAAGCACCAGTACACGGCCATGTCAAGTAAAATGCCAATAGTTTAATTCCTGTTTGAGGAAGTACTGCCAACAAGAGACATCCAATCATGGAAATAACGGTCATGATAATAGCACTGTAAGCAAGTTGCTTTGTTTTTCTCTGGAGGTAAACGGCTCCCAAGACACATAGAGCAGACATGGCTCCACTGGGAATTTGAAGAATGATGGATTGATATGTATCAAAACCTAGACTCTTAACCAGGACATTGGCAAATAAAATTAAACCGCCATTTTGTAGGTTGTTGACCAAGACCATGACGAAAATGAGCCATAAACGAGGTTCTTTAACAGCTTCCCAATATTGATGCTGGTTGACCTTTCTCTTACGAACAACAGAATTATCGCGGGTGCGCTCTTCAACGACTTTCTCCTCTTCTTCAGTGAGACCCAGCCATTTGGATTGGGGAGAGTCGATCAAAAAGATAAAGACAATGACACCAAAAACAACAGTGACGATACCCCAGATAATAAAACTCCTATTTTAGGGATCAGTAATCAGTATTCTTTTTTGTATGTAAATACTTTTTATATTTACCATCTCCAGGCAGCGATTCCTCCAACTGGCTCCATTTTTGCTATTCCGTAAGCTGCAGAAAATCCGATGATACTAGCAAAACCGTTAGAAAACCAGAGGAAACCGAAGCATGCTGACTGTTCGCTGCGTCGATACATTGTGTTTAAAATAAGAATGAGCGCAGGATATGTGACTGATTCGAATAAGCCCAAAAATACACGTAAAACTGCAAGTTCAGTGAAGTTGTTACAGAAGCCACTTCCGATGGTAATGGCTCCCCAGCATACTAGCATAACACCCAAATATTTACCAACAGGTAGTTTTTGAAGAAGGTAGTTATTGGGAGGCTGATAAGCGAGATATCCAAGAAAAAATAATGCACCGAGCCAGCTATATTGGGAGTATGTTATTCCAGTATCTTGCATAATGCCGAGAACTGCTGCTACACTAAGTGCTGCTTTATCCACAAACTGACCGCATAATAAAAATCAAGTTAATTACAAACAAAAGATAAGTCGAAAGAATTCCTCACTTGTAAAAAGATGACCATACAGGCTAGAGGCAACAATCTTGTATTTAATTTTCGAACATATTTCTTCTCTACGTCCGATTTTACTAGCTTGGTGGGAGGGATTTCTTCTTCGGTCGATGAATACGATCCTTTCTCGTATTTAACTGCTTGTAAATCTTTATCATCAATAACTTCACTCATTTCCTTTTCTTTTTTTGAAAAAGGAAGTTTGTTTAGTGCTGGTAAACTAAGTAAAAAAACTAAAACTAAAAATGCATCATATATTTATAATAGAAGTGAAATGAAATTCAGTTCGCACGACCCAATAACAATTCTCAAGACATTTAGCAATTTTGTTTACAAACATGAATCAGTCTGTCATTTTTTTAAGTGGGAAAAGACAGATCTGTGCTCACAAAAACTAACTCCGTTTTGATCAAATCTGTGTCTGTTATTTTAAGGTTTCTCAAACTACAATTGGAGGATCTGAATTAAATCTCCAAAGTAGCTCTTTCTATCCAATATACACTATTTTCACAAATTAATTGCGCATTGTGGAAGTATACATTGCGTATTTCTTTTAGAAAATTTTATAATACAAAATATACATAAAAGCTCAAATTTCATAACGCAAATTATTGTTTTTGAAGTGCGTAATGTTTTTTCTTAGAAATACGCAGTAGATTTTATATTCTGAAATTTTGAAGTTAAATACAAAGCATAACACTTTGTGATTATGGATATATACATATCAAAATATACGCACTATATTTGGTTAATTTGTTTAAAATAGCAATATATGGTAAAAATAACAGACCCTTAAAAGATGTTGAAATCAAGTTGGTGTACTTTTTCTGGATGATTTTGGGTTAGGTGTCGTTAAGTGTGAAAAAAACACCGATGGTTAAAAAATAAAATGAAAATAATTTACTTTTTTATATTTAACAATTACTACAATGAAATGCGTTTAAAAATCAAGAAGTTGGAAAAACTCAACTCTGCTTTATAATTCAAAATATACGCATTTCACTGCATCTACGTTTAATGATTTTAGAAGAAATAATCAAAACATAAAGTTACACATAAACATTTATCTTCAGCCTTTTTTAATTAGATGCGAAATCTTCGCCATCTTAATATAAACAGTAAACACCAATCATGATAACTACATATTTTTTATTTTACAAACATTAATAAAGTAAAATGGGCAACCTTTAATTTAAATTTAGTTATTCTGTTTTTTTTGAAGCCGTCGTTATTTTTTGATACATTAGTTAGATAACATAAGATATATATTAGAAAGTAAACAACGCAGATGTAATGGATATGTGGCGATGTAAGTGAGTACTCGGCTGATATCAGCCTCACTACCATTAAAGCGAAAAAAAAAACCGAACACACTAACATTTAACCATACCTTTTGTTCGAATCGACAGATGATGGATCATTCTTCGCCTTTCCACATTATCTCCTTTTATCTTATTTTTTGATTTTTATCTACACATCTTTCGTTAAATATCACATATGTGTGGGAGAATCAAGAGATATGAGGGGTTCACTCGAAGAAAATTAAACTCTCCCCACAAAAAAGTCAAGCAACCAAATATAGTTAGTAATATTTATTATAAAAATTATAAAAGGACAATATTATTTATTAAATTGGATTAATGCTTAATGATAAAGGTATTGATAGTTGATAATTGAATAAAATAGGCGCACAATTATAAGCGATAGACAAAGTTAGGGTCTTCACGATCAGTTAAGTTAAGGTGAACATCTGTGGGAGTACTAGTGCGACCAAGTGCCTTGTTTTTGTTCAGTCTAGATAACCACATTCTGAGAATGACGAAACAAATAATGACAAGTATATTGGAAGCAAAGTAGCCCCACATAGCACTCTTGTAAGCAGGTGCTTCATGGTCAACAACCATCAATGGACCAATGAAATTACCAAGTGTGTATGCAATCATAAGAACACCATTGTAAAAGATTTTCTTGGAATAACCAGAGACAGTAGTGGAAATAAGCGCAACGATCAACGTGTAAGCACCAGTGCATGGCCATGTTAAATAATAAGCTAGTAGTTTAACTCCTGTTTGAGGGAGAACTGCCAATAAAAGACATCCAATCATAGAAATGACAGACAAAATAATACCACTATAAGCAAGCTGGCCAGTCTTTCGATGGAGATAAACAGCTCCTAAGACAAACATCGCAGAGATAGCACCACTTGGAATTTGAAGGAGGATGGTCTGGTATGTATCAAAACCTAAACTCTTAACCAAGATATTGGCAAATAAAATCAGACCACCATTTTGAAAATTGTTAACCATAGCCATGACAAAAATAAGCCATAAACGGGGTTCTTTAACAGCTTCCCAGTATTGGTGGTGGCTGACCTTATTTTTACGAACAACAGCATTATCGCGGGTGCGCTCTTCAACAACTTCCTTCTCTTCTTCAGTGAGGCCCAGCCATTTGGATTGGGGAGAGTCGATCAAAAAGATGACAACAATTATACCAATGCCAATAGTAATAACACCCCAAATGACGTAACTCCTATGTTGGGTATTAGTGGTCTGTATATTTTCTCAGGCAATAAATGGTTCATCTTTATATTTACATTCTCCAAGCAACGAGACCTCCAACTGGCTTCATCTTTGCTATTCCGTAGGCTGCTGCTGATCCTATGATGCTAGCGAAACCGTTTGAAAACCAGAGAAATCCAAAGCAAGCCGGTTGCTCGCTACGTCGATACATTGTGCTTAAAATAAGAATGAGACCAGGATATGTGACTGATTCAAATAGACCTAGAAGTACACGCAAGACTGCAAGCTGAGCAAAGTTGTTACAGAAACCAGTTCCGATGGTAGTGGCACCCCAGCATATTAACATACCACCCAAGTATTTACCAACAGGTAGCTTTTGGAGAAGATAATTATTGGGAATCTGGTAGGCAAGAAATCCAAGATAAAAAAGGGAACCTAACCAGCTGTATTGAGAGTATGACATACCCGTATCTTGCATAATGCCGAGAATTGCTGCTACACTAAGTGCTGCTTTATCCACAAACTGGTCATATAATAAAAATCAAATTAATCACAGACAAAATATAGGTTGAAAGAGTTCCTCACCTGTAAGAAGATGACCATACAGGCTAGAGGCAACAATCTTGTATTTAATTTTCGAACATATTTCTTCTCTACGTCCGATTTTACTAGCTTGGTGGGAGGGATTTCTTCTTCGGTCGATGAATACGATCCTTTCTCGTATTTAACTGCTTGTAAATCTTTATCATCAATAGCTTCACTCATTTTTTTTTTCCTTTATAAAAAAGAAAGTTGTGAAATTGGCATCTAGAAAGTAGTGCAAAAAATGCCAAGTTTATATACTTAAATGACTTGAAATATAATTCGCACGAAATAAAAGTTCGTAATCGACAATTCACAAGAAAAGTATCACCTTTTTACAAAAATGAGCCAGTCTGTCATGTATGTATCATTTCTTAAGTGGGAAAAGACAGATTTGCCTTAAAACATTGGTTGTCCAAATTTGTGTTTGTTGTTTAAGGTTTCTCAAACTATATTTGGGAAATCCAAGTTAGTTATATTAAATGAAGCCCCCTTTTTTCCATTATATAGTCAATCTTCTTAATACATATATATACTTTTTGAAAATTAAATATGAAAGAATAACACGTAACGTATTTAAAGAAATAGTAGAGAAACGTTAGCGCTACATTTGGTATATTTATTTAAAATAGTAAAATAAGTTCATAATTAAAAATGTCGAATCTCAAGAATGAGCAATATTAGTTCATCTCTACCAATCACAAATTAAATAACATTTAACTATTTTGTAGATACCAGTTTGGTACCGTGAGCTATAAATATATGTGCGTGTAATGATTTTAGAAAAAGTATTCGAGTTACACACAAGTTCTTAGTACACCATTTATATTGACTGCATAATTCTCAGATAGAAATATACAATAAAGACATAGTTTTTCTTCCTCGATTACTAGAATAGTAAGAACTGTCATAATGGACTGAGTTTAGCGACTGGTATTATTACATATTATTAGTTGAAGCAAATAAAAGCTTAATTTGTTAGTTTAAAAAATCGTTGTTGGTGTGGGAGAATCAAGGGTTCTCTTGGAAAAAATTACAAAAAAAGTAATAGGTCATATTTATAAGCATCGTTTATTACTATTAAATATATATTATGTTGTTATTAAAGATGGGATAATGCTAAATGATAATAAAAATAATTGAATAGACTTAGTACATAATTATAAGCGATAGACAAAGTTAGGGTCTTCACGATCAGTCAAGTTAAGGTGAACATCTGTGGGAGTACTAGTGCGACCAAGTGCCTTGTTTTTGTTCAGTCTAGATAGCCACATTCTAAGAATGACGAAACAAATAATGACAAGTAAATTGGAAGCAAAGTAGCCCCACATAGCACTCTTGTAAGCAGGTGCTTCATGGTCAACAATCATCAATGGACCAATGAAATTACCAAGTGTGTATGCAATCATAAGAACACCATTGTAAAAGATTTTCTTGGAATAACCAGAGACAGTACTGGCAATAAGTGAAACCATTAGTGTATAGACACCAGTACATGGCCAAGTCAAGTAGAATCCTAGAAGTTTAACTCCTGATTGAGGAAGAACTGCCAACAAGAGACATCCAATCATTGAGATAAAAGCTAAACCGATGGCACTATAGACAAGCTGTCCAGTTTTTCGGTGAAGAATGACAGCTCCAAACACAAACATAGCTGATACAGCACCACCTGGTATTTGAAGAAGAATAGTATCAAGCGTACTGAAACCTAAACTCTGTACCAATACATTTGAAAAGTGAATTAAGCCGCCATTTTGGAAGTGGATCACCATGGTCATAACGAAAATAAGCCATAATCGAGGTTCTTTGAGAGCTTCAAAGTACTGATGATGGCTTACTTCCAATTTACGAACTACGGCATTGTCACGGATGCGCTCCTTCACTATTTCTTTCTCTTCTTCAGTTAAGCTCAACCATTTCGATTCATGACTATCGATCATCAGGAAAAAAACAAGAACTCCAGAGACTACAGTAATTATACCCCAAATGACATAGCTCCTACAATTATTTGTTAAAAAAATTTGGAATATAAGAAGAATATATATACTTACATTCTCCAAGCAACGAGTCCCCCGACCGGCTTCATTTGGGCAATGCCATAGCCAGCAGCACATCCAATAATGCTAGCGAAACCATTGCAAAACCAAAGGAAACCAAAGCAAGCTGATTGTTCACTGCGTCGATACATTGTGTTTAAAATAAGAATGAGTGCAGGATATGTGACAGACTCGAATATGCCTAGAAGTACGCGCAAGACTGCAAGTTGAGCAAAGTTATTACAGAATCCAGTTCCTAATGTTACGGCACCCCATAATACTAACATGGAGCCCAAGTATTTGCCAACAGGTAGCTTTTGGAGAAGATAATTATTGGGAAGCTGATAGGCAAGAAATCCAAGGTAAAATAATGAACCTAACCAACTATATTGAGAGTATGTCATTCCAGTATCCTTAATAATACCGAGAATAGCCGCTACACTAAGTGCTGCTTTATCCACAAACTATAATATGAAGAAAATAAATACACATAATTGATATGTTAGTCCGGGTTAATTGCCTTTAAAGTCGATACATACCTGTAAGAAAATTACTAAACCTGCCAGAGGTAGCATCCTTGTGTTTAATTTTCGAACATATCGCTTTTCTGCATCAGATTTTGTGAATTCAGTTGAATGAACTTCTTCCTCAGCTGAAGAATTAGATCCGTTTTCATATTTGACTTCGCGTATATCTTTTTCTTCAATCGATTCACTCATTTATTTTATGATTTTATTAAATGAATTAGTATACAAAAAAAAGAAAATAAACAAGAAAAAGCGTATTTATACTTAAAATAAAGCCAATCAATTTCGCACGATATAAATGTTCGTAATCGATAATACTTAGGGAATTGTTTTGATATTTACAAAATTAAATCGTTCTGTCATATCTGCATCTTTCTCGAGTATCCTTCTTGACCATCCTTCATATGTAGAGAAATGGAGAAATCAGTTATAGTAATTTTGGAAGCAACTGCATCAGGGATAAGGTTACACATAGACTCTTAAACTTCAAAACTTAATTTAAGGTGTAAGAATTCATCAAAAACCAAAAATGTTTAAAACTTCCTTGAGCATATAATTTGATTTTGTCAATAAATAAGGTCCAGTGGAAGAGTCAATGGTCGAAATAACATATCTCATATATGTAATTAAACGAAAACGCTTCTTATTTTAGTTTCAGCAATATAAATTAGCTTGGGATTTCGGCACCTTCGTTTTCATGTGGACTGTGAGAGTGTGGTTACAAGATTCATGTGAGCGTTTTTAGTGGTCAATAAAAACCTTCATCTGATTTGTTACGTGTAACAGTTGAAAAGGATACCAAGAATTCCAGGCTTACTTGTGTACAAAAACCATCAACTGTAGGGTATCTTTGATCGGAGTATAACGTGTATACTCTTTTTTTGTGGTTTTTTTTTTCACATTGTATCTTTTTTGACTTATTTCTTTTCCAAAGAAACTTCAGGAAACCAGGAATTCAGTGTTGTGCAAATTGAAATCAAAGCCTCATCTCCTTTCCATTATATATTGAAAAGTTATATAGCTATGTAATATAATAACTAATGATAGTAATACTGAAGTATGTGATTTTGATATTAAGGCTTAAAAATAATAATAGGCTATTAAGTTGCTAATGGTTGTTGATTTTATTAGCGTGGTGGTACAATTTTTTTCTTTCCATTCATTTTTATGCTACTATTGTTTATATTGGAATTTAGCTTAACATGAAACAAAAATTAGAAAAAAAGAATAGAGATAGAAAGGAATAATAAACCTAATGCTTTCAAAATTTTAAAAAAAA
>VCJL01001624.1:0-15375 GCA_024139405.1 Backusella mclennaniae | reverse complement strand
TTTTTTTTAAAAAAAAAAAAAAAAAAAGATGTTGTTCAACAAGAAGAGCCTATTTCCGATGAAAGAACAACCGATAAAACAGAGAACGAAGAACCGGCAAGTCAGCCACAACAAACTTCTGAGAGACAAGTTGCTGAAAGCTCACCTGTTCAGCAAGAAGATGCTATTAAGCCACAATCAATGGAGCAAGATATATCGCCCCATAAATCACAATCTCCCAAGGAGACCGTTTCTGATATTCAACCATCAGAGAATACTATGGAGCCACCATTGGCCATTGAAGAAAAGGCAGATGAAGCACCTAAACGTTCACCAACGCCAACAGATACAACAACGGCAGCAGTGACATCAACAGAATCTCCTTTTACTACACAAATTGCTAAAGAGGAAACAGCGGAATCTGCCGATAATCAAACTAGTGAAGAACCGGCAACAGTAGTAGTTGAACAAGATAATATTAAATTGGAAGAAACAGCTCTTGTTGAATCAGAGGCAATGGAAACTGATACAAAAGAATCGCAAGTTAATGAACCACAAGTGAATGAGCCTGAGGTAGAGGAACCAGAAGTGAGGGAGCCGGAAGTGAAGGAGCCAGAAGTGAAGGAGACTGTGGCTGAATTACCTGACATACGTGAACCAGAAGTGAAGGAGCCCGAGGTAAAGGAACCGGAAGTGAAAGAGGAGCATGTGATTGAATTACCTGAAATACACGAACCACAAATGAAAGAGCCAGAAGTAAATATCCCAAGGGTAGAGGAACCTGAAGGTCAGGAGCCTAAAGAAAACACAGAAGAAATAAAGGAGCCCGAAGCAATGGAAACAGATCACAATGAACCAGAAGCAGTGGAATATGAAATAAAGGAATCCCATATACAAGAAATGAATGAACCAGAAACGAAGAAAACAGACTCAACAGAGCCAGAACCTATGGAGGTTGAAACAAAGAATGTAGAGTCAACTACACCACAGAATGATAGCACATCGATAGAAACAAAGCATGATGTAAAGGAGGACTTATCTGATAGATTAAAACCTTATCAAGTACAAACAGCAACAAGCACCAATTTATCTGCAGAGTTAATTCCTCAATCTCCTCTTAGTCCAGCAAAAGCTGGTGTAGAAAGTGAGGAAGAGGGCGAAGTAAAATCAGTCAAATCTCAATCCCCTCCTCCATCCTCACCAAAAGACAATGTAGTAGATAGCGTTGTTACTAATCCAACTGTGGAAGAAGAAGAAGAGGAAGAGGAAGCATTAGAAGACGGTGAGATTGCTGAATAATTAATTTTGGCATTTTTCTTCTCCCCTCTTTTTTTTTTTTTCTTTAAACATATACATTGAAAATGGTATTATCACCCCCTCAAACATTTTAAATAAACTTTTACTATCATCCAAGAAATATAATGTTTTTCATTTATACAAGAAAGTGTGAAAAGATATATTTATATATTTATTTTGTTTATTATACATGATGTGCTCTAGAATGCATTTACCAGCCCTTCATTTCGCTTACAACTGCCTTTTCTCTATCTTTACTCATTTCACCATAGCCAATAACACGCATAGAGAAACCACCACTGCCTCCTGTTAAGCTACGGAGGGCACTAGAATAACCCAGCATTGAGCTTAGTGGGACATGTGCTTTAATCATTTGCTTTGGCTTATAGCCATCAACTTCGGACTGAACAAGGCGTGAATCATCTGGGACATAAACCTGCACATCACTTTCCTCAACTGGTTCATCAGTGGATGATTCTAGCCCAATAACATGTCCTCTGCGAGTGCCACTAAGGTCACTCACAACAGGGCCAATGTGATTTTCGTTGACTTCTGTATAAACTTCCATCATGGGCTCTAGTAAACATGGATCTGCCTTTTGAACAGCATCAAATACACCATTTGAAACACAAGCAGAGATGGCACCTAGGGTTGTTTCTTGACCAAATGTCTCGATTTTATCTGCTCTTATTTTAAGTTTGGTGAGGGGGAAGCCAAGAATGGCACCTCTAGCAAGACCTGCCAAGAGACCGTTGTGGATGGCTTGTCTGACGTCGTCTTGATCCAACTGATTATTCTTTGATTGGGCGTCGTTTTCATCATATTGTATTGAACTACTGTTGAAGGATAACCAGTTTCCAGAATCAGATACCCATTCATCCTTTGATTGCTCCTCATCGTCATTTATACGAGATAGTTCAATTTGACAGGATGCTCGTGCTCTCTTTCCCAATACTTCTTTGTCATAAGAACTATGTACTTGAGCCCCTGATTGACATGTTTCACGGTAGCTAATACGCATTTTTCCCATTTCAGCCTTGACCTTGAAATCATTCAACAATCTATCCTTTACGATTTCAAGATGAAGTTCACCCATTCCACTAACAAGAAGCTGGCCACTTTCTTCATCTGTCCAGAATTTGAGGGAGGGGTCTTCACGCGTCAAGTTTTTCAAAGCATCCGTGACAGCCTGCTCTTCTGAAACCGATGCAGGTTCAACGGCAGAGAAAAAGGCGGGACTAGGTATATCGATATTTCCAAGCTGAAGACCTGCTTTTATGGATGTTGCATCGTTTGACAGTACCAGAGTGTCACCTGTGCGTGTATCTTTAAGTCCTACAATAACACCGATATTTCCGGGGCCAATAGCCGGTATTTCTTCTACATCCTTTGCATACATCTGAAGTAGTTTATTTACTCGCTCTTTTTGTCGTGTTGTTGTGTTGAAGATGGTAGCACGAGCATTGACCTTGCCTGAATAATATATATAATATTAATAAAAGAGTGTTGTGTTTAAGAATGTGATTAGATAACATACCAGAGTATACCTTGACGTAAACCAAAGGTCCCCTCTTCGCATCATGGACTACCTTGAAGGCTAAAGCGCATAGTTTACCATTCTCAGCCAATGGTACAAGTGCAGTCTTGCCGCTATTATAAGTCACTAGCGCAGAAGGTCTATCTAAAGGACTGGGGAGATAATCAACAACAGCATCTAATAAAGGCTGGACACCGAGATTCTTAAAGGCAGCACCGCATAGCACAGGCACAGCTTTATTTCCAAGAGTCACTCTTCTAACAGCTTTCTTTATAGCCTCTGGCTTCACCAACATGTGATCCCCTTCTGCTTCTTCAAAGAAAGTATCCATGATGGCATCGTCCATTTCAGCTAATGCTTCAATCAAAGCAGTTCGACCACGAACAGCCTCTGCAAACAATGCTTCATCGCCAGCATCCTTCAAGGGCTTTCTAGAAAGATGAGATCCATCCACATTATCGGGGTTCCATTCAATCAACTCCATTGTCACTAAATCAGCAACCGATTTCAATCCCTTTAGTTTATCATCAATACTATCATCATGCATGATGGGCAACTGCAGGACAAGAGGTCTTGCACGTAGCTTTTTCCAAATCTCGCGCACCGTTCTACCATAAGCCGCACCTGTTCTATCCAATTTATTCACAAATGCAATACGCGGAATTTCATATCCATCAGCCTGCTTCCATACTGTTTCTGTCTGTGCTTCTACACCAGCGACGCCGTCCAAAATGGTGACAGCACCATCCAAAACACGCACAGCTCTTTCAACTTCCATGGTAAAATCAACATGGCCTGGTGTGTCAATCAAATTAACTCGGTGTCCTTTCCATCCAAACGTAATGGCTGCACTGTTAATGGTGATGCCTCTTTCTCTTTCTGCTGCAAGATAATCCATCACTGTGTCTCCATCATCGATATCTATATTCTTTCCTTTTTAATATGTTGCTCTCCTTTTTCTTTATAGTAAAATGGGTTTTACCTCCAATACGTTTTGTGACACCTGCATAATACAACATGCGCTCTGTAGTTGTGGTTTTTCCTGCATCAATGTGAGCTATAATACCAATGTTGCGAGTCTTTGGAATTGTAAAGTCTTTGGAATCTAAAACAAGGCACGCTAAGTATGCACAACTTTTTGGGTGTGTGTAAGAATCACTTACTTGTCACATAAGCTCTTGTGAATCGAGCATGCTGGACTATCGATCGTCTTGAAAGAGTCGACCTATTTAAAACTAACTTCAACATGGTCAATTCAAAGCAAAGGAAAAAATAAAACAAGCTGCAAAAATAGATAGATTGAAGCACAGGGCTTAAAAAAGGGGGTGTCAGGGACTGCTCTCTTCTATATATGGAAGCTGAAAATTGGCGCCATTTTTAACCTATCAAAAAATTGAAATGACAAGATAAAGTCAACAGTTTTAATTTAAAAATGAATATGGAGCGATGACAGCCTTTTTTTATGTATATAAGTAAGGTCAAATGTGGCTATTAAAAGGAAAGTCTTCAAATGTGGGTGGAATTTTTTGATCATTCACGCATAAATTTAATTTTGATTGGCTAGGAGCGAATTTTTGCTACGTAGCTATTATAGCCAACATCACGACTGGAAACATGGAAAAGACCATCGAAAGTGCGATTGGCTCGGAATGACGTTACAATAGAGCCAGCTCGAGATTGACCGCCATTCCAAGAACCACCAAGAGCCAGAAGTTGGAGGATTTCCTCATTAGCAAACTTGATAGCAAGATCCCTAGATGAGCGGGTTCGGTTGGTGTGGATAATGGCATCACAGATAGTACCATCGTCTTCAGGGTTCAGTAGTGACTGTATTTGGATGTTGGTAGTGCCCGATCCAGCGGATGCAACTACAGGAGCAGTGGAGGTATTCTGTGAGGCCAGCTCTAAGTCGATGGGATCGACATTTCTATCCACAGGTTGACGTATGCGAGGCCCAACCAACGTATCGAGACGATGCATAGAATCAATAGTCTTCTTGGCTGTTTCATCAACAAGTGTACATTTACAACTCTTTTTCATCTTAATTTAATCAGCTATCGGAATATCTTCTCAAAAAGACCTGCTGGAAAAACAAAAGACGAACCTCCTAACAAGAAGTGTAAGAAACACCTGTATATTTTGGTTGATTCAAGCAATTAATAAATATGCATAGCAAAAGAAAAAATAGACAGCTGAATCAATAAAAAACCATCAAGAAGATATCAATTCTCGCTCAAATGCTTCCTTAAATCTTTCTACACTGGAAAAATCAAGTAACACTCAAAAAAAAAGAAATGATATGTATTCAAAGGAGCAACACAGACTTAGTCCACTTAATGAGCGTAGAACAATTACACCGAAGGAATACAGAAGACGCTTAATATGCTTGCAAGTTCAATATAATAAAGGTCATACACATGATGTATTGATTTGCTTACAAGAATACCGTGTAGTTGTAATAAACATTATATCATATATGTATAAAGCAATACAAATCTGATAAAGAGAGACTCCGTGGAGGCGGTCCATCGCTGTAAAAGTAAATGGGATTACAAAAGTAAAGTATAAGATGAATTAGGAGCCTTACTTTTGGATTTGATATTATTAACTTGCATCCTTAGCAAATTCTAATGGTTTTCTATATAGTCAAGTTTATATTTGAAACAAACAATGGATATATCTCTGTCAAAAAAAAAAACATCTTTGCAATATGATTCATGCTATTACTGCTGATGGATGACTCTGTTTCATCAATCTATATTTATTCGGCTGAATTTTCTCGTTTTACACTTCACTTAGATTGCTTATGCTTTACTTTTTGGCGTTTTATACGGAGCTTGAGTAGACTAATAGCCTTAGTATTTGAAGAAAAAAAGAAGTGTTACATCTGCGTTTAAATGTCCCAGTGGCGGTATTCAAGTAAAAAAAAAGTGAATCATTTTACCGCATTTAGACTTTTCAGAATCCAGTCTCCACGATCTCATCTTCAAACTTCAAAAAGCATTTATTTCCATTTCCTAAGCATACATACTTCTCACAGTGATGTGTGTCTTACATAATAGAAAAAAAAAAGTAATAATTCAATCCGGTCTACTCATTTTTCTTCACTAATCATTATACTTTATTCATTTTCCATCATCAGCGGTTTGGAGTATAAAATGCATCTTATTATCTTAAATAACATTCCAACAATGGCTATTTTGCCAATCTCAAAAGAGTTTTTATAGTATCTTGGGTATCATTTCCATTGTTTTGCATATCATCCACCTTTTCGGTGATTATGTATGTTTTTGCTGTTGAGGATGTCCCAACATTAGCTTCTCTTTCCACAAATCTATCCTAAACAGTCATTCCTAGGAGTGTATCCAAAAAGGAATAAAATATCACCAAATTTCCATAGAGACAACCTTTATACCATTGATTTTTCTATGGTTATATCGTTGCTCTTTTTGTCATTGATTTCTTTTATTCTGTATTGGTAATCAGTCAATCACAGTGCTTTTCATCCAAACACCCCTCCATTGTTGCCCATGTTCAAGAGTTTCCTTCGATCATACTGTCGTTTGTCTTTTCGCTGACTTCATCTATCCTGTATTGATAGCCAACCAATCACAATGCACTTTCATCCAAATCATGTTTTTTCTCGACTGCTGCACTACGTTCAAGACCACACTGCTACCATTCGTAGCAACCAAGTGACAATAAAGGAGTTTCCTTTGGTTATCAGCAAGTATCCGCAACCACCAAGTGGCAATGGAAGAGGGAGCAGTCTCCTTTAGTAATACAGTTATTTTTCAGAACCACCAATTAGCGATGGAGGAGGAGTTTCCTCTGGACAAGCAATAATCATTCACAAACACCAAGTGGCAATGTAGACAGAGGTTTCCTCTGGACAAGCAGCAATCACTCGTAACCACCAAGTGGCAATGTAAGAGGAGGCTTCCTCAGGTCAATCAACAACAATCATTCATAACCACCAAGTGGCAATGCAGGAGGAGGAGGAGGAGGAGGAGGAGGAGGAGGAGGAGGAGGAGGCTTCTTCACGACAATCAATAATCAACAAACAATAGCAATCAAGTGGCAAGGGAGGAGGAAGTTTCCTCAGGGCAATCACAATCAATAGCAGCCACCAAGTGGCAATGGGGGAGGAGGTTTCCTCAGGACAACCAACAAACAATAGCAACCACCAAGTGGCAATGTAGAGGAGCAGAAGCTACCTTTAGTCAATAATCAACAACACCAATAGAAACGGGTGGGCGGGGGCAGAGGAGCTTTCCTCAAGACAATCATCCAGAACCAAGTAGAAACGGGTGGGATGGGGGCAGAGGAGTTTTCCTCAAGACATTAATCAACAACACCAATAGAAACGGGTGGAGGCCGGGGCGGAGCGCGTTCATTGATGCATCTTTTCGCAGAGTTTGTGATGTACCAGTAGTTTTTGTAATGAGATCTCTCGATCTCGCATGCTCTTTCGTGCATGATTGTAGACACTCTCAACACTGTGTCGGGCCTGGCGCTGAACGGCGTTTTCTTTGATGCGCTGGCGGTGGTGGTGGCTACTCTTACGGCCTTTCTCCTCCTTTGTTCTCATCACATACCCAATCTCCTCTGCAGACAAGTTATCAATGTTGATGGTGGGAGCACCACTTGCCTCAGCAGATCGTCGCACTCTTGGCACTCGGGTAGCAGCCTATTTTACTTAAAGTTAGTTTAAGAGTATTTGGCGATCTTCAAAAGCATTACTTTACCTGCACATGGCGAGGTCTGTGAGCCTGTCGTAGGGGACTTGGACAGCGGTTATTTCTTCGCTCGAACATCCTCTTTACTCTTTGTCTTCGCGATGGTCTTTCCTTTTCGACCTCTTCTTCGACCTCTTCTCCTCGGGACTTTCGTTTGCGTGAAGTGGACGCAGTATTATCATTGTTACTGCTTCTTGGATTTTGTGCAGCTTTAGGGTAAGCAGGTACTTGATCAATGAGTAAAACAGCGTTTACAAAGATCCGAGCAAATCGGAGGGCTTCAGTAAACATTTTTAGTTTTCAGATGGGAGTTAGTTTGTGTTTTATAACGAGACAGTTGTTGATTATGGTAACAATTGGCAGAAAAACGAAGAAATAAATCTTTGATTGACAAAAAAATAAATAAGGAATAAATTTCCATGACGTCATATTAAGAAAAAGCATTAAACGAGGTACGACTATTGTATTTGACATCAATGTATTGAGCGAGGAAGATGAAAGAGCAGAAACTTGAAGACGATTCAAATACTGAAGTTGCCGAAGTGGCGCGACAAAACAGAAGAGTAGTCGAAACAAGGCGTGTAATTGGTAGAGTGACAAGTATATGCAGGGTATATTTCGCTGGATGAATATGTTCCTATTATAAGAGCCACTCCTCGCCCAAACTATGCTTTCCATCTAGGACGTAGTATCTACAGTATGGGTTCTACTTGATCTTCCGGTAACTTTAAGACAAGTTCTACCGAAGAATCAACCACTGCTTCTGTTCATAGAATTAGGATGGTCCAGCCTCTCGACATGTCGGCTGCTAGTCCCCAAAACCTTATTTGAATAAAACGCAGTCAAATAGGACATATCAACGTTATAACAACTAGCTTCTTATACTTGAAAGTATTCATATTGTTACGAATCTAACGTGAGTAATTAATTCATGCAAGTAACCATTAAGAAGGATACGTATTGGTTTTTAAATATGACATGGAGATTCTGAGATCCATGTTGCATCGTGGTTCAGAGCTTATCCGTGAAGTTGCTTGGGTAGTTTATGACGAAATTCATTATATGAGAGATTCAGGTAATGGAGAGGAAGAGAGTGATGCGAAACTAATACATGATTTAGACATGATTAATATTTTTGAGGTAAGGACACTACAAAGGATACCCAAGGAATACATAACAAAAACTTAAAAAGATGGAAAAAGAGGTGGAAAAGAGCTAGATGCACAATTGTTTTTTATATAAAATAGTTCAGAGCATCTTTCTTTCCCTCTCTTTTAGATTTAACTCGGTTTTTGTTTTGTTTTGTTTTTTCTCATGCATCATGTCCATTTTATAATATTATATTAAAGAAACCGGGAATAGCTGGAAAAACAAAGGATCTACCAATGTTAAAATACGATGAGAGTATTTATCTCTTTTTCTCTTGAGTACCACTAAACCTGTTTTAGAATGAATCCTAATTCTGAAGTATATCCAACACAGATACGCAGCTGATGCATTACTATTCACCCCATACATCATATATACTTCTTTTCTGGATATGCGTGATTTTATCGACTGTGTTACTTTATTATGGTTTAAACTATGCCTTTTTTAAACTTAAAAGGGTAAAATAAAATTCATTTTGCAAAATGAAAATATGAATTCTATGAGATCCAAAATCCAAAAATATAAAGATGTATATACAGTTTATTACTCCTCTTCCTGTTCTTGTTGGCAATGATGATGTTGATGCTGCTGTTGCTGCTGCGCCTAATTAAGTAAATGAGAGTTGTTAAATACATAATTAAAAAGACAAAAGAAATATCAAGGTCTTACTTGATAAAGCGCCGTGTAATAACCTGCATAATACCACGACATGATCAAATTGGAAAGTGAATCTATCATCATCATTGTTGAAAAATTATTAAAAAAAAAGTGGCATTTAAGACTCTCATTATTTTCTTTTACCATCATTCATGGGTTGGCCAGTTGTTTCGGTTTGGTCTGTTGGCCTTGTTTGTTTTATTGGCCTTGTTTTCCCCATTGGCTTAGCTTGCTCTAGCGGTCTGATTGGTTTGGGTATCGGTTTCTTCAATATTGACTTTTTTTTCGACTTTCTGCTATGGCAACAAAGTAAAGTAATTTAGCAAAATTATGTAGATATTTCGTGAAAATAATGCATACTCTTTCTGTTTATTATCTATTGATTTCTTTTTATTAAAAGTTAATACATATTATAATACAAACAATATAGAAACATACTCTGTATTGCTCTACTGCTTGATCCCAGTGGGCAATCAACTCTCTTTAATATATTCTCTTGTGTCTCCATTTTTATATCAAAATACATTGCCATTGTTATTTTCTGAAAACAACACAGCTCCCATTTTAATGGCAGTATCCTCTATTTCGCTGCTCAATTAAAATAAAATAAAAAAAAAAAGGAATAAGAAAGAGCAAAAAACAAGATCTCCCAAAACCCCGCCCTTCTTTCTCTTTCTTTTTGTTAAATAATGAGTGAACCAAGTCAACCCAAAAACAACAATAATAAAGGTGAAGGATCGTCCACTAAAAAGAAAAACTATAGAAGGCCCAAAAAGAAGACGCAAGAGCCAGCCAACGGCGAAAAGACCAACAACAGTCAACCAAAGTTTAACAAGAACCGTGCACAAAGTAAGCTCACCATTGATGACGGTACCGCAGCATCGTCGTCAGTGACAACACCACCACCTGAGAAAAAGAAGAGAAATCCTCGTAACAATCGCAACCATAAAAAGATCAAGTTGCCTGAAGGCGAGCATGACTTGTCTACCGTGTTGACTCATGAATTACGAAATTCAAGCTATGAATGTATGATTTGTATGGACGTCATTCGACCAGCACATCAGGTTTGGACTTGTGATTGCTGTTGGGCTGTGTTTCATCTTAATTGTATTCATCAATGGGCAAATAAGTCTTTGAAAGGTAAATACAGACACACAATATAGACTCAAAGTGACCTAAAATGTATCACTACCAGATACGTCGTCTAATAAAATGATCACCCAATGGAGATGCCCTGGTTGTCAACATACCCGTACTGTCATACCAAAGGATTACTTTTGTTTCTGTGGAAAGCAACGAAACCCTGAAAATGTCAAGTATAGCACGCCTCATAGTTGCGATCAATTATGTAAGCGTCACAAATCATGTCCACATGAATGTGTATTGTAAGTTGGATATATTTTATATATTATATTTGTATGATTGATATATAGATGTATATTATATTAGGCCATGTCATCCTGGACCATGCCCACCTTGTAGTTTAATGGGTCCAGTCATTACCTGTTATTGTGGTCAAAACGCAAGACAGGGACGATGTGTAGATACGGATTATTCAACAAAGGGTTATTCATGTGAGGAGGTATGTGGTGAGCTTTTGGGATGTGGTAAGCATCGCTGCAAGGACAACTGTCATTTGGGCTTATGTACACCTTGTGAGGTGGAGGAGGTACAATCGTGTTATTGTGGTCGTCATGAAAGAACCGCTAGATGTGGTAATGGAAAACAAATCCAATTGCGTGGTCATATTGGTTATTATAGCTGTGGTGAGAAATGTGATATGTACGTGATAGTTTTTCTTTCTTCAATATGGGGGGGGGGAGTTATTTATTTATCTATCTATTTATTTATCTATTTATTTATTCATCATATATATCAGTGTATTTGCTTGTGGTCAGCATCATTGTCAGAAATCCTGTCATCCTTGTACAGCAAACTCCCAAACCTGTCCCTTTGACCCAACTGTCATCAAAACATGTCCCTGTGGCTCTCAGAAAACCACCCATTTATTGTCGGGCCAGGAGCGAACATCTTGTTCTGATCCTATTCCAACATGTGATTCTGTATGTAACAAGACCCTTTTGTGTGGTCATCAATGTCAAGAAAAATGCCATTTGGGAGACTGTGCTCCTTGCCAGGTTGTCCTAAAAGTGCCTTGTCGTTGTCGATCCACCATGTTTGAAGAATCATGTGCCAATGTCTGTGAGGAAACAGGCGGTGAACCACCTTTGTGTGATCGTATTTGTAAATCTGTTAGAAACTGCGGTCGTCATACCTGTGGTAATCGCTGCTGTGTTGCCGTCAAGATCAATGGAAAGAAAAAGACAGGCATGGACTTTGTTCATGATTGTCCCGAGATATGTAATAAGCTACTCTCTTGTGGTTTACATCATTGCAAGGCAAAATGCCATAAAGGAAAATGTCAGCCTTGTTTAGGTAACATATCCATCCTGTTTTTCTATTTTCCTATACTTGTCCCTTACACTCATTCCTATTTTCTTTTCTAGAGGCAACATTTGATGAAATAACATGTCACTGTGGTCGTACACGCCTGGAGCCTCCCATTCGCTGCGGCACAAAGTTTCCTCCATGCCCTCATCCTTGTATCCGACCCAATCCATGCGGTCACATCCGTTTCTTACAACACAACTGTCACCCTGATGAAGAGCAATGTCCCCCTTGTCCTGCCTTGGTCAGTAGACACTGTCTTTGTGGAAAGACTGAGCTCAAAAACGTACCTTGCTATCGTGAATCCCCACGCTGTGGTCGTATTTGCGAAAAGCCTTTACCTTGCGGTAAGCATTTTTGTACAAAATCATGCCATGCTGCACCCTGTGTGGACGAAAATGAACAGTGTACACAGCTCTGTGGTAATAGCAAGAGTTGCGGACATCCCTGTCAAGCCAAGTGCCACGGTGATACCCCTTGTCCCGAGGTAACACCCTGTACTGCGAGAATCCGAGCCACTTGTAAATGTGGCCAAAACTCAATGGAAATCCCCTGTAACGCCACCGTCCAAACAAGTGGCTCCAACCAGGTCCTCGAGTGTAACGATTTCTGTGCAAAGGTACTTCGGAACCGCCGACTCGCCGAGGCCCTTGACATCAAACGTGAGGAATCACCCGATAAGTCCCTCTCCTTTGACGAACTTGGTTACTACGATGATACACTTTGTGAATTTTATCTCGAGAATCCTGCATGGTGTAGGCGTATGGAGGTCACACTGAGTGAGTTTGTACAGGACGATAGTAAAAAGACACTCCACTTCAAGCCAATGAGAAGCCAATATCGTCGCTTTATCCATCGCTATGCGGTTCACTTTAATGTCTCAACAGAGGCCATTGATCCTGAACCTCAACGTAGCATTGTTGTACGAAAGAACATTGGCGCATGCCGCATCCCATCCATTCTACTATCGAGAGCAGCTCGTAACCCATCATTGAATCGACCACCTACCCAACTTCAAGAAGGTGTGCCAAAGCCTGCATCAAAACAACCTGTCAATTCACTCTACTTGTCTGATATGGCATTTGGTCTGACCAAATTAGAACTCGATGCTGCCTTGGTACCTGTTTTGAAACTGGGTGAAGATACCATCAATTTTACATCACACTGGGTAAACGAAAACGATGCCATTGTTACACCACTCATAGACGATAGTGTGTCTGTTGATGAAAGGGAGATTATTATTTGGCAACTCAAGAAATTGGTAAAGGCAGCGTTTGTTCAGAATAGTGAGGATGACAAGGCGTCTCGTGTGGATTGCTGTTGGGTGAATCAGAAGGGCGAGGTAACATGGAACGAAAAGGACTTTAGTACGGTCACAAATAAAGGTGTCATCAATCCCACGCAAGTGGATATGGAGAAGAGATCAGCCAATTCATTTGCTACTTTGAATACCGTGGATGACGATGGCTGGATGAGGGTCGGTAAGATCAACCCGTACAAACCAACCGTAGACGCATGGCAAGAGATGCCTAAAAATGTAAATTCAACATTGATCCGTCAGGCAAAGGAGGAAGAGGCTAAAGATGAAGAGGCTAAAGATGAAGAAACGAAGGTTGTTGATGATACTATTGAGCAGTCAGTAACCGTGGAAACTGCGAAACCATTAGAAAATAACGTGACAGATAAGGAAGGAGAAGTGGAGGAATCTGAAGATTGGGAAGTAGATGAACCATAATAGAGACATTCTTTGCTTTTTTCCTCTCTTTTTTTTTTGTATTCATAATAATAATAAAAAAAAATGCATAAATACCTAATATATATATTATTCATTCTTATCTCTCACTTTTTTTTTTTTTCATTTATAAAGGATATCGTTCCATGCACTACACTTTACACTACAAAGTAAATTAGAGTGACGCCGATGTAATATCTAAGTCCAAATTTCTTCAAAAAAGGATTGTCGTTTTATATCACTTGTTACATCATTGCTATATACTTGCTTTCGCTTCAAATGATGATAATTGTATATTGGGATATTGTCAATCTCATACACTTATGAGTACAATGCGGCGTCATTGATTAAAAACCCTCCATACATAACATATTGTTGTTGTTCTATATAAATAAATCAAGTTTATCTCATACTAATAAGGAGAAGAGCGATGTTTTGATTGTTTTATGCAGAGTGACTTTATTTTCTCATTTGTTTATCAGAATAATGAAAGCATGATACATTGTTTATGCACAATAAAAGGAGATCTTGTTTATCTTTTTATCTCTCTTTCTTTCTCTCACTTCACTCTGCTTTACAAAAAATGTACTTGTCCACTCTCAGTCAAAATGGGAATGTTACAGAATTTAACCACAAGGTACAGTAGGCTCTCGATAAATGTATAATGGGTAAATGCATATATCTAAGTCTCATTTTAGCATATAGATCACAGAATTACTTGTACCTGGATGGATAAATGCATCATGCATACGAAGATGTCGGTAATGGGTATGCATTTATCGAGCGCAGACTGTATTTTGGCAGAGAGACACTTACTATAAACCATCACAAGACATGTCATCCGTGGTACCAAAAAATCTCTTTGGTTATCCCCTTCCCCAATCTATTCTGGAAGAACCTGATCTTATTCAACAAAACGGTCATGATGTGAATATTGTTAGTGAAGTGGATGGTGAAAACGATAGTGAAACTGATAGTGATGGATGGCGCAAAGAAGGGTCCCGGTGGTATAATGTGTATACCAAATCATATTATAGCAGCTCTCTCTATGAGTGTGATGATGATGAAGAATGAACTTGTTTTATTTTATAATATAATTATTAACGTATTACTTTAAAGCAAAAAAGAAAAATAAATATTGCTTCGTTCCTGTAAAATCTTGGATGCATTAAAAATTTCTTGACTACAAAAAAAAAAACGACTAATTTTGATTGGCTAAAATAAAATCTTGAATTTTAAACGCAAACCACTGTACAAATCTACTACTTTATAAAATATATATCTTTATTATATAATAAGAGATAAGAGATAATAGTTAGATGTATATCATCTCTATGTAAACTATAGATACCAGTGATTGTAATTCTACTTCTGGTTACTATTATTATCAGTAGAACCAATTCAATTATGATTGACTGGGGGTTAATGGCATCATCTTTGTAGTTTTTATATGATGTTTTATAGATAAAAGAGAACAATTCCATCTCATCAATCGGAAATTCAAATCAACATATGATAGAAATGGATATTCTGTTTCATCTTTTTTCCATGACAACCTTTTTAAAAATATCAATTATTGCTATTATTGATTTACAGATGTTTTATGAGTCACAAGCGCACAGAAATTGATGCTGAAAATTAACGACAATTTACTTTGTATTTATTGCCATTTTGCCATTATTTTATATAAAACTAAAGTCATACAATCAACTTGAACCCACATTCTGCGGGGGTATGAAACGAAAATAGTATTTTTAAGAAAGGGAATAGATATAAAACCCATTTCATTCCGTGACGCGTTTCGTTGGACAAAATCTTGTGCATCAGCGAAAAAAAAA
>VCJL01001623.1:0-20413 GCA_024139405.1 Backusella mclennaniae | reverse complement strand
TTTTTTTTTTTTTTTTTTTTTTTTTTTTTTTTTTTGAGTATCAAAAATAGAATTTCCTTTTTTTGCTATAGCCTAATTTTTGTTTATCATTTTATTTAATATCTGCAGCTGTTTATTTTATAAAAGTAAAATAGTAAATGATTTAAACAATTGCTAATGAAATGAAACGAAATACTTTATATTTTCTACAAAACTTTTTTTCTCTGCTTCTTTTAGTTTCATTTTTGGTTTGAGAATTTAACTGTTTTGGTATTCAAGATGGACGTAATAGCAAATAGAGAATACAATTATGTTAATATTATACGAGGAATATGATAAAGTTTTTACAGGTAATTAGGAATTCTGATTAAAGGAGGAAATATACAAGATTTTCTCTCCTCTATTTTTAATAAAACTTTTTATTTAAAATCTGGAACAAGAAAGTGTGTGTAAGTGTATATATATATATGTGTGTGTGTGAGTGTGAGTTTTGTACTTTGTAAAATTTAGTAGAGTCTATCTTTACTTTCTCTTTTTTTTCTCTTTTACTTAGTCATTTAATATTGATGATTTGAATGTGCACAGAATGGTATACATTTCTCATGCGTACAGATAGACAGTTTATGCATGAAATTTTCGATAAACCTAATGCCATGGCTTGTTCTGATTTCAATTTTCTTATTAAGGCGCTTTTAACTAGGAGAGTATGACTTTGGGAATTTTTCAAGTATAAAAGTATAAATATATTTTACTACGAAAGCATGCGTTGTGTCAGTCTTCCTCATACGAATAAAAAAAACTAAAAATATATAAAGATACATAAATAATGATAGCATACAGGAAAAAAAAAAACGTAATGCCAACATTCGATGCATTTCCAAATATTCAATAAAAAGTAAGTAAAGAAGCTTTAGAACAGTATCAAGTTTTTTTTTTTTTCATTTATTGGTATTATTATTAAGTACATAATGGTATATTTGATGATTGACAAATAGTAATGGTTAAACAATTAAATAAATATAAAAGGAATGGTTGTCAAGTAAAGTGATTAAAAGATTAACAACCTCCACCACAACTGGACGATCCACCCCCACAACTGGAAGATCCACCTCCGCAACTGGAGAAGCCTCCTCCTCCGCAGTTAGAATGACTGTGACTACCTCCGCAGTTTGAGGAGTGATGATGACCATTACTAGAGTAATCGTTAACCATAATACTTTGTATACTAAAGAAATTCGTCGAGCTAGAGTTGGATTTGTTTGCACCGCCACTGTGGTACCATTTCTTTTTGCGGCCTTTATTACCCTGTTTTAATGTTGTTGTTGTTGTTGTTGTTGCTGTGGTAATGGTTGGTGCTGTTGTGGTAGTTGCCTTTGAGAAGTCAGTTATTTCAGACTCATAATCCTTGTCAATATCGTTTTCTCTTTGCTTTGCGTTTTTCAAGATTTTCTTATCCGCTTCGATCCGCATAGAATTGTAGGGATTATTTAGAAGTGCAAACCAGGAAAGCGAAATGGCCATAGTGCCCTGGATTTTCTTATTGAGATCTTGAACCTGTCGAAGAATATCATCCGTCAGATACTCATGATGCATTTTGACCCAGTCATAAAACTTTTTTCCTTGTGCGTTCTCATTGTCAAGAGCATGATAGGTTTCAGCCCATTCATAGATTTCTTCTTCAGTGCTTGATTTTTCTTTTATCTGGATCTTTTTGAAGATTTCTTTTTTGGTTTGAGTGGATAACTCAGGAACTGGACCCTCTGTTATATATAAAATAAAGTTAAAACCATCTAGAAACGAATTGGGGGTCATATAAAAAATAAAAACTTACTTGTTGTAAAAACTACAATGATAAAATTTTAGTATGCTATCAAAATAGTGTCTCTTTTACTAATGTGTTTACCTTTACGATAACCATTGATTTCTCCCTCTGTTGAAAATGTTAATTAAACATACTTAATCATAAGACTTGTGCGTACATATATGTATGTTTTTTTCTTTGCTTTACCTGGACTAATTGAAAATATAATATTAGCTAATTAGGATAAATACGGTTGTTAAATCAAATAAAGATAAACTTACATATAATTATCATTGAGTGATGGTCTTAAGGACTGGTTTGTACCTAAAAAAAAAAACGGGTATTAGTGATTTTCCTATTACGAACGCAGATAAATTTTTGAAAAGAGGGGTCTTACCACCACAGCTGCTTGTTCTATTAAAATAATAAATCAATTAAAATCAAGTTGTAAACCATTCTGGTTTTCTATTATTTCTTACCCAATAAAGCCAAACTTGGAAGTTTTTGTTTCCTGGAACTCTTTACTTAATATTTCTTCAGAATAACTCATTGGTAGTAGATACATGGATTCACGTCTATTATGAACACTACTATGTTTCATCTCACTAAAAAGGAGCATAAGCAAATATATATATATAGATTCTTTTCACTTACAATGATACCCTCAATGTAGTTGTACTTGAAAAACGGCTTGCCTTTATCCTAGGCGCCTCATATCTCCCCTCACTATAATCCTCAGGAAAATGGTTGCGAGGTCTATAAAAATTCCTATCAAGTTTTCCAAAGAATTTCCTAATCTTGTCCCTTCTTGTCATCAAGTTTAATTCCCAATTTGTCTTTTCTGCAATATCAGCACGTCGATGCCGATCAAAGGTGTCTTCGACACTTTTTTCTAACGTCGTGTCTGCAATGGTATCGTCGTGATTTAAGAAGAACTGAAACTTTTTGCGATTAAATTGAATATATGCAGCCGGATGAAGCATATGCGTGTGCCAAGCAAGATCTATCCCCCGGATTTTTTTTTTAATGAAACTCGAGTGTAACAAAAAAACATGTCTTACCATTTTCGATAGTTGGCACCGTTATTTTATGAGGATCCATTTTGACCAATCTTAGAAAGGAGGGATAGCTTCGAATGGCAGCTACAATATCCTGAGGGAGATCCCATTTCACCTCTCTTGTAACTTTAAGAGCAAATTTATATTGTCTTGCAACAGCCATAATTAAATCAATGGACGATCTGTAAGGTGTACAGAAATAGGTACTCTTGATTGTTTCAATCAGCTCTTTTTTTTTAGGGGGAAGAAAATTTGTTTAATAATCTACTATTTTTCTTATTTCGTTCATATGATAAAAAAAAAAAAACTTACCAAGTCTATCTGTTGCTTTCTTATAATTCAATCCTAAAAACTCTGGCCGATTTTGATTTGATTCAATAATCCTTTCAATTGCATCAAGACCAGCATCCAAAGGAAGGGACGTGATTTTCGAGCTTGGAGCAAGTGTACCTGTTTTTGTTTCTACCAGTTCGGTATTATAAGGATCGTATTGGTTTTCTCGATTCAAAACAAATCCACTAGTAGAATCATGTTTTTAATAATAAACGATAGGAGTATTTTTAGAAAAAAGACTCTTTATTACATGTGACAAGAAAAAAAAAGATTGTAGAACTTACGCAATATGTAAATCTCGATCAATATCCAACGCTAAATTTATTTTACCGAAATGTTTTGTACTGTATTCTGCCTCACAAAAATGACACTTGAAAGCGACTGCTCTATCAATTCTCCATTCTGTAAACTCTTCCCTGTTGAGATACATAATATTTAAAACAAAGTGATACATATGACGTTTTGTTACTTTTGGTTTTCTTTATTTCTCTTACCAAGTGACCTTTGCTTTAATGTGACACATTGTACAAGATATAAATGTATCTTGTGCGTTAAAAACAGTACCTTTGCTTAGCTCGTAAGGCTCATCTGATCCCACAATCTCTCTCCATTTACTCAATGTGTCTTGGGTTGGACCGTTTCTTGATTCATGCTAGAAATATACATTTATCAGCCCTTTTTTCATTTCTTATTTGTTACATTTTTAAATATTACTATTTCTTTCAATGGAAGGGAATGGTTTAGTTTTCCAGAGTTGTGGAATAAACGTTCGATATCTTCATAATAGCGTAATGGACTAAGCATATGAGCATGCCAAAAATACGCGACATCTATTATATAATATAGAAAACCATAAATAAAAATAATCATAAATATAAAAATGCCATTTTCTTTTCTTACCAAGTGGAGGAGGAACTGGTTTTTTGAATTTCTCAAAAGTATGACCCATAAGCCATTTAAAATATCGACACTCTGCTCTTACCAGGAAACGCTTTAGTTCTGGTTCCGATAACCCCTGAGTGAATGCTACAAAACGTTCCATCAATGACAGGTAGTAGTAGCATGATGAAACATTGACCACTTTATTAAAAGAAGGAAACTCTTCTCCATGATACTCTGTAGGTGGATCCTTATTAAACTTCATCTCCAAAAAAAAAATAGTATAGAAGAAAGAGAAGAAGTTCAATGAGAGAATCTTGCAATATCTTGAAGAACAAAAACTTGGATACATCGTTTTTTTTTCTCCTGTCCCACCAAATAGATGAACTTGTGCTTTTATGGTATATGTAAATAGAATTCATAACCTTTATTGTTCTGTCAAGGTTGTACAAGGCTTTTATTTTCTCACTCCCATATGCGTTTCATACTAAAGGGAATGCCGTCATGGGCAGGAAAAAAAAAGTAGGATGGTAAAATATTTATCAACATATAAACGATTAAAATGCTATACTATTTGTCCTTCAAATTGCGTATGCTTATTTCCAGTGTCTTTTTCAGAAAACAAACTTGGAAAGACTAAGCATGTGCAGAAAAAGAAAGTTTATATGGCCAAAGCGCGAAAGTAACCAATTGAGAATCATAGATTAGAATGTTAAAACTGCGAATATAGAATCGATAAAGCACAATGAAAGATGACTAAACTTGTCCATGGTGCTTAGGGTGTTTCACCAAAAGAAATACAAATTTACATCATTCTGTAGTACTTGCTTAGCACTTTTAAAGATATTCATATATATTAATTTTTTACGGCTAAATAGGTAAAGCGAATTAGCAATAGAACATCTCTAAATTGAACTAGTTTGCCTATCCATGAAAACCGGTTTGATAACATCAGAAACCCCTCGATTGCTATTGTTTGAACAATCAATTGGTTATGTTTATTTTATATTAAAGTTGAACCACTTCTCGTCAATACAGCGATTTCCGTTTATTAAAAATCGTTTTTCGGCCAATCAAGAGTTCAAAAATTGAAAGCTGGACGAAGCCAGGTAAATCTTTCAAAAGCTAATTTTTTAAAAAAAAGAGTTCGGTATAGTGATGGGAAGCTGGAAGAAGTGCATTTTATTTAAAAATACCGCTGTCATATTCATCATATACATCTTCACCGTTCTCATTTGAACGAGAAATCTATTCATTTTAAATTTTAAGCTTCACGGCCCGTATTATACCACTTGATACGTTTTATAATTATTCTAATCTCCTCGGCAAAAGCTTTAGTTAATTTGTTTAATTCGGTAACTGATTTTTCGGGTTTTCTCTTTCTATTGGTTTCTTGTATATTTTTCAGGAGTTATTTTGATTTAATGGTGCTGTGGACATCTTTATATACACCACACTTTTCACTACAAATTAAATTAGAGTATCGTCTTGCGGAAAATAAATGACCCACTATGAGTTTGATTGCTCTTAACTTGTGTGAAAAGCCATTTTTCATTGCTTTCATAAATAAAATGCACTTGTTACACTTTCTCATCTCTAAGCCTTTTTTTTTATTATTATTGGTTTTTGAAAGATTTGTTTGGGCTTCAGCAAATTGTAACATGTGAAAATCCTCTGTGGCATTTTTATTAAAAATAAAATATGAGATGGTTTCTTTCACCTTCATTCTCGGTTGTATTGGAGTAATGGATATTAAATATATTCTTTTTTTCTTTTTTTCTTTCTTTTCGACACTGTATTATTAGTAAAGAAGCATGTCCTTTTATAACTATATTATTTTATATCTTTTTGCAAAAGCAATTTCATTGATCATCTCAAGATGATTTGATATTCAAAAAGTGACTTTTTCCATATTTAAAACTCATCTCATTTTCATGAGTGGATATTTCCCCACACAACTACAATTTGTCTTTTTCTTTGTAAGCTTTGTCAGACAATGAGAGAAGACTTATTAACATCAGCTGTGTCATTTCTGACTTCCTCTAAAGTTCAGTCTGCTGATAAGGAAAAGAAGATTCAGTTTTTAAAGAAGAAGGGCTTGGACGATGAAGAAATAGAAGAAGCCTTTAAGCGAGCAGGGTCGGCTACTAGCACAGCACCAGTGCAGGTAAAATAGTATTTCTCGTTAGTCATCTTGAATGCACCTCATTTACTGACGTTGTTACTACTTGAATAAAACTAGGCTGTGGTAAATAACAAGCCCTCTGTACCTACAAGACCCCCCACGGTATATCAATTACCACCAAAGATTATATATTATCCACCTCCTGGTCCGGACCGTCTGACAACAAAGCAGCTTGTAGGCTGGGTGGTTATATTGGGACTGGGCGCATTTGGGATTACTTCTACGGTTGCCATGGTGATTAAGGTAACAATAATAGCATCATCATAATAGTACTAGTAATAGTAGTATTGACATGTATCATTCTTATATATACAGCAATGTATGATGAGGGTGCTTAATAAGATTGGAACTTACCAAGCTGATCGATACAGACAGTATGGCACATTGGCAAGTAAAGTAAAGGGATCACTAGAGGAAAATACTGTAAAGAAGGACAAAGGCACCACCACCCTGAGTCTATTGGATACGTGTGTCCAAGAACAGAAACATTTAACGGATAGACTGGACAAGCTGACCCTGAAACTGAAATCAAGCGAGTTGACGAGTGATGATCGTTGCACTGAATTAAAGACGACACTTGAAGATTTTAGAACTGCAGTACTGAGACATCCTACACTTGATTTACAGAGCACCTTTAGCAATGATTACTATAGTGGTAGCAATGGGGGTCTCACGTCTTCTTATGCAAATAGATATAGAAATGACAACTCGAATAATACCGCCATCCAAAGCATAAAGAGCGAAATTAGAAGTATTAAGGGTGCATTGTTGAGTAGACGTAATTTCCCCACTGTCAGTTTACCAACTTTTAACACTTCAACCACTCCTGCTGCCACTACTACCACTTCTACTACTAGTACTTCTAATACGACTACCTCTTCAACAGTGACAAATGCAGTCACGCCCACACCTTCTACACCCACCGTTAATGCCACCACCACCCCATCCACCCCAAACACAACTGCCACTACTAATACCTCCACAGACCCTTCCAGTCAACCTGGTTATCACCCACGAAATCGTAGATCATATAGATCTGAGTTGGCGTCAACAGCCACCACTGTTGAAGAGGTGAAGGACGATGAAGCCAAATAAAGTTTATTCATTGTAAATACAAATAAAGCAAAATTAGTAATAAAGGAATGAACAAGGTGGATTCATTTGATAGTGATGATGTATAAGAAGCATGGTTTATTGTATGTGAAGACAACATGAAGGCTATTGTTCACGTGACTGTGTTTTGTTAAGTTTGGTATTTTTAATACACTTTTATTTTTTTTCCAGTATCTTTTAACTTGTTTACTTTTGTTTTTACTACTTTTTTGAGCAATGTCCAACAACAACAACTGGAGAGGAGGTGGAAGAGGCGGAAGAGGGCGAGGCAGAGGCGGTGTAAACCGTAATTACAACAATGATAGTTACAATAATGATGATTACAATAACAATCATAATCACGATAATGTCCCCATTACTGCTCGTCTTGGACCCAACAGCGGCAACACTGGCAATATTTCCTCTCGTTTGGGTCCCACCAACGGTTCCTCAAATAATTTTAATGATAATAGAAACCAGCCCTTCCAAAATAACCATCAAAACAACAATAATAACCACCATAACAATAATAATTATAACAATCAAAGAGGCAGAGGGTTTCACAGTAACCGTGGCAGAGGAAGAGGTGGCCAGGGAGGAGGAAACCGTTTTACTCGTGGCTTTGCTGACGAGGATATCAGTATGCAAACGTAAGACTAGATACACACAGAGAGGAATACACGACTGATAATGGTTTATTTATTTTTAAAACGATTATAGTGACGCACCAAACGGTATTACCGTCAAGGTAAAAAGTGCTTATTATTTTCAATATTTATTTCTTATCAACAGTATTTAGATCTAGAGTTACTCATTTCTTTTCTTTTCTTTTCTTTTTTTTTTAATCCATTCTTAGGTTACGGGATTCCCTAAAGGATCTGAAGAAAAAGTCGTTGGATTCCTAACAAGAAAATCAAAAACTGTCTGGGAGCCTCTTCATGTAAATTAAGAAAGAGAAAGAAACTGGCAAATGACAAGTGACTTATTTTTATATATATAGATTGAATATGGACACAATTTTATGAATATTACAGTGGCAGACGATTCAGCTGCAGATGCATTATGTAGAATGAACAACTTCAACTTTGGAAACGCACAGGTAAACCCCCTATTTATCCGCCCTTAAAGCATTAAAGTGATAATATACGCACAAATACACTAACTTGAAGGCGGATATAACAACAATAAACACAGTTACAATTGGCACGTGCAGGAGAAGGATCTGTAAACTACTCACAAACAAACAGAGCCGGAAACCGTGATGGATCAAGATCATCAGAGACACTAAGAGAGTTTATAAAAGAGCGTTTCGATCCACAAACGGGCCAGCTTGTTATGGATGAAGTACCAACTTCTTCTCACAACTTATCTATGGTTTTTAGTAAATTGCTAGAAGTGGCATTCGATCAAGTTGGACAAAGCGTAAGTTTCATTCTGTGTACATAAATTATACAATGGTGCTGACCATTTTTTTCTTTTAGGTGGTATCGCTCTCATTTGCCCGTAATAAACTTAGGAACGTGTCACCACTTGTAGGAGTGATGGACTATTTTCCCAATGTCGTAAGCCTGTCGTTGCAAGATAATGAAATCACGGAATTCCGCAACTTTGATCGACTCGCAAACAAGCTGCCTGCTCTCCAGAAAATAGAGTTGGCAGGAAACCCAATAATATCAAAGACCGACCCTGAGACACTCAATAGTGAGTTGATGAAGCGATTCCCTTCCCTCCAATATATAGACGTTTTATCGGACGGCGGAAACGAGCTTCCTGTGCCCATCAGGAAAGACTTTTTCGATACTGAAAACTCGGCAATGGCCTGTCAGGACTTGCTAGTAAAGTTTTTCCCCTTGTTTGATACAAACCGCCCATCCTTGCTGGCGTTGTATGATGCACAGTCGGTATTCTCTTGTGTATTTAGTAACAATGGAAACTTTCAGCAACACAATATTTGGGGAAGTCCACAAGGTAAAAAAGAACAAGAAAAGAAAATGCGCTTACGATAAAAATAACTTGATATCCTATTTCTAGTACCCGTAAGTCAGAGATTAGTGATTGGCAATGAAAATATCGTCAAACGACTTGTGGGATTACCTCCTACCCAGCATGATATATCCAGCGGAGACAACTTTGCGACAGATGCTTGGCAGACACCCGGAAACCAAACTTACAGCGCCTTTTTGCACTTGGTGGTGCATGGTGAATTCCTAGATGCAAGCACCGGCACACCACTATCATTTGATCGCACATTCATAGTGGCACCATCCGTACTAGGAACAAGGTAAAGAATTACTATAAAAGGGAATTTACGCAACAGCAGCAAAAACTGACTTTATTCTTTCTAGTGCTCATTCTGCTGGTTGGAGCTATGTGATATTGTCAGATTCACTTATTGTTAGAAATTTTTCATGCAAACCTGGCTCTTTGGTCACAGCTTCATAAATAATCTAAACCACCCGTTTTCCCAATATTTAAAGCAAAATAATAAAATAAACAAGGAAACTGCATTGAAGCATTCACTACAAAGTGCATGTTGTGACTTTCAAAGTTTCATTTTATTGTATCATTTGTTGTATTTGCTATTTTTTATTATTCTTTTTTTTTTCTTTTTAATGAATAATAATGAATTCGAATGGAAAGAGGGATGTTTTGGGTTCATTAGATTATTTACTGTACTGTGACATTGCATACACCTATTTTCTTGACTCAAGTTTTCTTGTGCTGATATTTAGAATAATCTTACAATTAGTAACTTTTACAACTTAATCTCGTTAATGCAGTTCATTTAATTAAACTCATCCTTTCCTCTCGCTTTTATAGCAACTCTTATCACCTCGTTCCTATGCTCGACCTTTACGCATGTCGCTTATACTTGTCTCTACAAGCTTTGTACTATGCATGCTGCTTCATTTATTGTCTGAGCCTGGCCAGCCTGGCATTATCATTGATTTTATAGGCAACTGTAAGGGCAAAAAAAAAACAAACAAAAAAAACATGTTTTTTATACATAGTCTAAGCATACATACACACTCAAATATATAGACCATAAGCCCACAAAGACACGTATACTGTTGTTGGATTTTACTATATTTGTTTTTCAAGTTGTGCGAGTGTTGATCACCTCCAGTCTTTCCTCCCAATTACTTTTAAGTGGCTCCGTGGTCACCACGGTCAACGTACCAAGTCCGCTTGTCAATGCTCTGGGTGCAGATAGACTGACATTGATGCTTCCGCCACCATCGTCGGGAGAACAGGACGACTCGGAAGACTTGTTTTATCAGAATGATCTCGTTGTAGATATCGGACTACGAACTTCGATTCGAAATGCCATGTATGGCGAGGAGGATCCTGCCACTGCGAGAGATGGATCGGAGCGTTTACCCGTTTAGATGATAATATATTATATTATAGAAAGACAGAAAATATGGATTATATATAAAGTATTTAAATAAATAAATAAATACACGGATGTCTTTAACATACTTGAGAATGTTAAATGTTCAGAAACCAATACGTCTAATAATCGGAATGGTCTTCCTTTCATGGATGATGGCAACAATCGTTATTTTGTTGTCATTTTGGAAGACTCCCATTTTCCTAGTTCTGTCTACTGGGATAGACACATCTATATTCCTTATTCTCTACTCCATCAAATGAAAATAATCAAGAAAAAAAAAACGGATTCAAAGAGCTTGAAAAGGCAGAACAGGACCATTGAGTGTTTTTCGATTAAACTTTAAAGAGATTTTCAATCATGAATATTACTAATATCCGAGGAGTATTGTATTTCCATCTTTTTACCGTTATTAATTGTTTATTGAGGAAAAATGGTGCAATAAAAATATGCATATTTAGGATCTACTCGGAAGGTGCTTATTTTTAACTTTCATGTGAAATGTTGAAACGTGAAATGATGAACCTTTTTTTTTTTTTTAGAAAAAAAATGAATAGATATGATATTTTAAGTCGAAATGGCCACTACAAGAAATGCGGCCGGTAAAACCAAGTGTGCCGATGACTATGTTGCTTATATAACAAATCTTTTATTGGTTAGGTCTCGGTTTGCAATACAGACACCTGCTTATAAAATGATGAGAAGACAGGACGCCCAGTGGATCGCTCGGTAATCAAAAAAATATAGCTCAGTGACTGTCGACTAAGCCGAAAATAACTCCACCTCTTTTTTTTTTTTGTCCATTATCTCTCTTTACGTTTGCCTTTTTTCTTCTTCTCTTTAATAAAAATAGTCACCGTCTTGTAACTTTTTACTTGGCTAGATCTATAACTAAATGAAGGCAGTGACAACAAAAAATTCTCCAAAAGAGAGCCGGCGGCCCAACCTAGTGATTGATACCGATATTCATACAAAAAAAAAGACTTGGCAGCATTTATTTCAAAAAGATAGGACGTCACCTAAGCTTAGAATATCAAAAGCAAGCACTACTCAAAGTCTTCCTACGCCACCTCCAACCAATCCAATAAAAGAAATGGAACGTGCTCAAACCAACAATGATTGTTCTTCAATTAGTGGTGTACAATCCGTTTTTAAAAAACTACAAATGTCCCAACGCAATAAAAAGCGATACTCCAGTGATATGATCCAGATTTCGGATGTACCAGAGCTGGTGATGCCATCTTTGGTAAATTGGTCACCTGAAGCGCCCATTTCTCCACCTCCTTGGGAATACGACAACAAGCCTCCTTCACTTAAACGACACTCATCTGGGCTACGTTCTCAAGTCAATTCGATAAAGGATATGTTTCAACCCGAATCTGATGCATCAGCGTACCACTCGGATAATGAAATCACAAAATTAAATCGACATGAATCAACACACTCTATTGGTCATTCGTCTGATGTTACACTCGTTGAGTCCCGCCACTCCAATAATTCATCGCCAGAATTGACTCGCAGGTCCAGTTGTCCAAATATAGCTGATGACGACTCAGTCAGCTCATCGTCTACGCTTGCGTCTGTCATCACACCCACCTCTTCCTCGAGCTCATGGAACGATACAGATATTATTACCATCACCGAACAGCATACAAGGCGCATGGCGGGTCTTAAAAATTATGTTCATCCTGTTGAAAAGCAGCCAACGTTCAAGCCATGCCAAAAGGCCAAGGCAAGAGCGGCAGAGGTGGCTGCCAGTGGAAACACATTACCTCCTGGGTCATCGCCTAGTATCTGCTCCATTTACGACGACAACTTGAAATATCTTTATATACCAAACGTGTTTGATCCCATTACTAATGAGCCCGTGCTTGAGTTTACGTCTATTCGACCTAGAAAGTTTAAACTCCATCGAAAGACAAGCTGGAAAAAAGAGGCCAAAGCTTTGATGGTATGGCAGCAAGGTCTGAAGAGTTCCTTGTCCAATTCTCAGCCTTCCAATTCTTTGGTAATTACCTTTTCTTTTCTTTTCTTTTTCTTTTTCTTTTTCTTTTTAAAAAACAAAACAAAACAATGAAGACTAATATTAAATTCAATAGGTTACTGAAATAAATGAAAAGCAACGTTTGACACGAAGTTTTATTTTACGAGAGTTCTTTGTTACCGAAGTGTCATTTTGGAATCAGCTTTATTACACTAAAATCGTACGTTTTTATTTTATTATTTTTGATAAATGCTAGTAATAATCGTGTAACCTTACATTTTTAATTTTAGATGTTTTATGAAGCCTATGAACGCGCACTTCAACACGGTAGCCCTTTTGTCAAAGAGACTTCGATGGATGTTTTCGCAAATCTGTTTGAATTGATGCAGTTTTCGGCCAAACTCATCAACCGACTTCGACACTTTCAGTTCTATCCAGCCATGAAGCTAAAGGAAGTGAAGGAGGGCCCGTGTGCAAATATTGAATGCAACAACTCCTATATCGGAAAAGCCATTGTAGCAATGGCAAAAGACTTTGTGATATTTTTAAGATGTGCAATGGATTACAATTCGAATCGTAAAATACTTAAGGCATCAAACAAAGGCTATGAAATGTATAAACAGGTAAGTTTTAATCCATATTAAAAAGAAATCAATGTATTAAAGTAGATTTCCCATGATAGAAATTATTCTTAAAGAAAGAAACAAGTCAATTTACAATGGAAGATTATCTAATCATTCCTATTCAACGTGTTGCAAGATATGGTTTACTATTGACAGGTAAAAATACATATATTACTGTATATATTTATATATATATATATATCCTAACATGATTCTTGCCAATAGATCTTTTAAAGCATACAGAAAAAACACATGTAGACTATGACAACCTTGTTAAAGCACACAAAATTGTTTCTTCCCTTGCTGTTGCCATGGATTCTGTCCAGAAAAAGCAAAAGTAATTCATCTTGTTTCCATGTTTTCTTCATATTTTTGTATATACACACACATTTATTTTAAAAGTATCAATTCGTGATATTCATTTTTTTTTATTACTATTACTATTACTATTGCTATTATAATTACTATTATTCTCATTATTATTATTAAAAAAAGGGGAGGGGGTTATTTATAATAAATCTAAATTTGTATTTACACAGTGTTTTTATCTTTTTCGGATTCCGTGGTATATGTTTTTACCGCTTCGGGATGATCTTCCACCCACTTTTTGACTTGACATTCCCAAAGACAGTCCTTTTGACCAAACCATCCTGTTCTTTTCTTGTTTACCAACTTGAAACCATGGTGTGTCTTTAATATACCAGCCACCTTTGATTGAAGCTCGTTCGTTGTAGCATATACACGATCTATTTCCTTCTCGTGGGCCCATGCCATGGTTCTATCGATCAACAAGGTAGACAATCCACAGTTTTGTAATTCAGATTTGACGGTTAAGCGCTGGAGTGTAGCTTCTTTGGGCCTGTGGGCCTCAGCAAAGTTGGTTTTTGGCACCTTGTCTTCTAAATTCTGGAGTGACTCGGGTACTTTGATGTAATATCTTTGTAAGAGAGCTACTGCTATGCGCTTCCATGCTGCTGGTAGTGCAGTTCGTTTTGATACGATGGGGTTCAAGTAGTGGGCTAAACCAATAGTACCTACAGGCTTGTTATCCAAAAGCAATACCCAGAAATGAGAAGGAGTTTGTTCCTCCTTTGGCTTTTTAGTGCGAACCAGCTCAGTTGCTGGTTTAGCATCCTTGTCAAAGGAAACCTTTTTTCTTTCATCCTGATCATTTACTTCCACCTCTTCCTTTACCCAATTCAGATAGTATGTTTCTGGGTCACTCAGGTCATTCTGACGAGCATCCTCTACCTTGTCAATCACCTCAAAACGATCTGTATATACAAACATGCCTGCAAAGGAAACGAGTATCCAAGACACGGTAAAGAAAATCCTTAAAGCCAAGCTGCACCAACTAGGCCAATCGAGGCCAGATAGCAAAATAGGTACAATACCCAACAAGTAAGAATAGAAAGCAATCCACAGTATCCAAAAAAGAGGGGACTTGAGCTTTGACCTTACACCTTCTGGGACCAGTGAGAAATAGGAGCTATAAAACAAGTAGTGAACATATTCAAGATCACTAGCTCTGTATGTACGCAATGAAAGACGAGGTTTCTTTGTTTCTTGAGCTTCAGACATGATGTTTGAAATAAACGAAATAGAAGGGAAAAAGAAAAAAAACAAGACAATCTCGTATAAATAGATGAGGTTTTATGTAAGACAAATGGAGGGCTATTCATCACGTTCTCACTATTAAGCATTTTGATTGGTAAATATAACGGAGTTCATTTCGAGTGTCTCTTATTGTTTTAAGTGGTGTGTTTTAAAAGGTCACAAAATGAACAAGCCACAGTCTGAGCGAAAATCTACTTTTTAAGGTACGTTTTTTGCATGATTTAGAAGAAGGCATACAAAACCCTCTGAATGTGTAAATCCAATGCTTTAATTATATTCAACTACTGTATAAACCGGCCTCTCTCTTTTTTTTTTCGTATGATATCTCTCCCTCTCTGTTGAATGGATATTGTTCAACATGTCGATGAATACTCCTTTTAAATGTTACAATAAACTAGATATAAAATATGTACGTTTTATTGAGTTGAAGGTCGGTTTAAATCAATTGTTCTAATACGGGTTTGTTTCTTCTTTCGCCATTGTCTAATTTGAGTAAAGCTTTCCTGACCAAGTTTGTACACTAACAAGATGACATGAGATACGCAGCCTTTATACATTTCAATCCTCTTACATTCTTTTTCTGTTTCGTCTAGCTTTTGAATAAACTCGTTTCCAATTACCACATGACCAGATGTTTGCGCAAAATTCATTATCTTGAGCATACGGTCTTTGAATGCCTTTTTGATGCATCAATACTTTTCAACATATACTACTAAAATCAAGGAATTGGCCCTGATTTGTCTTACCTTTTCTAATATGCCAGGTAGTGCCTCATCCACTATAAACTCCAGTAACTTTAAACCAAAAAGATAAAAATACGGACATAAAATTCTATAGTCCACAGTCATAGGATCTGCATCCAGGACATTTCGAACTTTGGTGCCATACATCTTTGGTAATTCTATTGAAATTAATGAACTAGACTCTAGGTTGGTTAGCGTATGTGTGAATATGTGTGTATGTGTGTGTGGTATGAAAAAAAAAAGCAAGTTAATCTACCTCTCGTCCGGTAATCTACAAAGTATTTTATTAGCCAAGTGTACTTTTTACTGTGTCAACAAAGAGTCTTACGTGATTTGAGCAAGAGGTTTTGCAACCCAATAAGGAAGCTCCATACGAGAATTGGTCTCAACCTATAAGGGTATTTCAGCAAGTATGTATACAATATTGCGGATAAACACGTTACCATTGAGCCATCGCCACTGAGATTGATATCTTGAGAAAAGTTAATAAGGGCTGTACAAGGTATTTTCTGTGTGTTTTTTGATAGTGTCAATATAAGAGTATTAAGCAAGGTGAATTTTAGATATTACTGTTTGCTCTGCTAAAATACAATCGATATCATAATAGTCGTCGTTCTCCATTGGAAATGACTAGATGGTGAGGTAGACTTGGACTATAAAAAAAAAATAGGTGAGCCCACTTGTCGTGACTGATTCGGTGTTTGAATAGTAAAGAGTGAACAGTGTGAAAGCACATATTTGGGGTCAGCATTCACTGTAGTAATTAGTAAACTTACTCTAAAGAGGCATCTTGTACTTTGGATGAATGGTGATTGATAGAAACATAGCAAGACTGTATGTTGGTAAGATACTTGACTACAATCATGATGCTACCATCTTAATACATGAAATATTTTTATTGGCTCCTATATTTTGTTGGTTATATATTTTTGTATAAATTAATTAATGCAATTACCTGAGGGATTAGATATAATAGGTAAAATATCCCCCAAATAAACATTTATTTGACTTGTATACATTTACAACACATATTTCAGTCAATAGAATGAGCGAGACTCTTGATACGTAAGAAGGTTGAATTTTAGCCAGAGACCAAAGGGAGTAAAATATATGTAATATATTTTATTGAGTTTGTCCAATAAAAGAAAAAAAGGAGACCAACTGAAATTGAAATTGAAAAAGGCCTAACAAAAAAGAGATGGTTCGAAAAGGTCCAAACACCAAGTATGGATATTATTATATTGCTATTATTATCGGCTTTTCAATTATATTTATATATTTGTTCCTTATTATTATTATTATTAGTGTTATATTACTCCCTTTCTTTTGTATATAATAACAATAGCAATAACACTATGAGCACTGGAAACGGTAAAGTAGCAACAACCATGTACGTATAGTGAGACCTTCTTAATAATAACTGTAAAATAGCCATCTCTCAGGAACCTCGTTCAGGCGTGCTTCACATTCGTGTGTGTGAAGCCAAAGACATTACGTTGCCTCAAGGTGCCCAAGTGCCTGACTCAACGTCTGTGCCTATTCTCCAGCGCAGTAAACGCGAGTCCTTCCATAGAAAGCAACACTGGTGGCTGCCGTACATTGTCTTGGAATTCGACAAGAATGAAATCTTGATCGATGCTTTGGGAGGAGACACCTCTAATCCCGTTTACAACTATAGAGCAAGCTTGTAAGTATATATATATAAAGGGATAATGTATCAATATGCAGAATACTCATCATCAAAATAAAGTGATGTGTCTCGCATTTCAGAGGTATCCATCTCTATTTATTTACGCCATCCGCCAGAGACTCAGACAACGGTACCTGCTAGAACGAATAACGATTATTTCTTGGGCACCGTCAAGATTCAGCCCAATTTTGCTCCTAACCATCTGGAAAATCAATTGTTTAATATCGTAGGTGGTACAGGCTCCATGTTTATTCAATTGTGTTATACTTCTCAAGTGAGTAATGAAAGACGAATACGATCTAATGCTTGTACTTACGTATTAAACTCACTTGTAGCAGGACCAACCCGCCATCTCGTTTGATTCCTTTGACTTGTTGCGTGTCATTGGCAGAGGCAGCTTTGGAAAGGTATATGTAGTGCGTAAAAAGGATACAAACCGTATTTACGCCATGAAGGTGCTGCGTAAATCGCGCATCATCTCACGCTCAGAGGTCACGCATACAATGGCAGAAAAAACCGTTCTTGCCCAGGTACGAAATCCGTTCATCGTGCCCCTTAAATTCGCTTTTCAAAGTCCAGACAAGCTCTATCTTGTATTGGCCTTTATTAATGGTGGCGAGCTATTCCACCACTTGCAGGTCGAGGGTAGATTTAGTGAGGAGAGATCAAAGTTTTATACCGCAGAGCTATTTTGCGCATTGGAGTGTTTACATGGATTCAATGTTGTATATCGGTAAGTGGTGTGAAGGCCATAATGAATGTTGTATTTACACGGGGTTGGGTCATCTATTTTAGTGATCTTAAGCCTGAAAACATCTTGATCGATTACAACGGTCATATTGCGCTATGTGATTTCGGTCTTTGTAAATTAAACATGAAGGAAAATGAGCGCACAAACACTTTTTGTGGTACACCCGAATATTTGGCACCCGAGCTACTATTAGGGCAAGGTTATACAAAGTCGGTTGATTGGTGGACTCTGGGTGTCCTACTCTATGAGATGATGACAGGTCTACCTCCTTTTTATGATGAAAACACAAATGAAATGTATAGAAAAATTTTACAAGATGATCTTCGATTCCCCCAGGATATGTCTGAATCAGCAAAGAGTCTATTATGTGGTGTAAGTACCATTATGCTTTTGATCTCATTCGCTCTCTCTATATTTACCTCTTCCTGTTCTTTTCTAGCTTTTAAACAGAGATCCAAATACACGCCTTGGCAACAACTCGCCTGATGAAATCAGATTCCATCCATTCTTCAAAAACATTGATTGGAACAGTCTAATGAGAAAAAAGTTACAGCCGCCCTTTAAGCCTGTTGTAGAAAATGTGTATGATACAACCAATTTTGATGATGAATTCACCTCTGAGGCCCCCGTTGAATCAATGGCCGATGAATCCCACATCTCAAAGACGATGCAAGAGCAGTTTAAGGGCTTCACTTTTAACCCAGATGGCGTCATGAGTGAGAGTTACAATAACAATACCAATGCTTCAATCCCACAAGCATCACCTTTTACAAGATGGTAAATAATATATATCTATAAATACAAACAAATCAACAAACAAACAAATAAATAAAAATCGGAAACTTTATTTAAACAATATTCTACATTATACACATTGCTCTTTCTTTTTCCTTATTCATAATAATAAAATGTACACAGAGAGGAATCATAGTACTTTTCCTTGGAGAAAGCACACTTATTTAGGTAAACCACCTGGTTTACCCACCAAACTTTCAATTGATACATCCATAAATCAAGTCGACAATAATAACAATGTCACCAAAATCGCTCCATTGAGAGAAATTGAACAGGTAACAACGTATATTCTTGATCTAAAGTCACCAGGAATATAACTCTAAAAAAATTACAAGGTTATTCAAGATCTCAAAAAGGAAAATTTTGATTTGAAATTGAGATTGTATCATTTAGAAGATAGCATTTCCGCAAGGATAAGTTTATATAAACAAGTAAATATCGTTATAAAAAAAAATAAAAAAAAATAAAAAAAGATTGTTGAAAATTCATATCTTATTTCTTCATCTAGAGTTTGGAACTGCAATCAGATTTACAACTGCAGAGCCAACGTATGACACTGCTAGAGCAAGAGCTTCTCCAAGTAACCAAGTATGACAATATAATTTCACCAGCTGAAAGCTTCTATAGTGCATTCGAATCTCTTGCCGTTTCCCCGACTGATACAGATATATCGTTATAGATCAATGACAATTCTGACATATATTATTACTATTATTATTTTACACATCAACCAAGATACCATACCTCTAATAAATACGCTTATTATCTTTAAAAATCAACTTTTCTTCATTTCTAGAACTGGTAATTTTGGCTCGGTAAGCCTGCCAAAATGACTTGTCATCCGAGAAAATATCTGTTTATAAAACAACGGATAAAGCAAGGGCACGAAAGAAAAAGAGGGTGATGTTTGGAATTGGTAATAACTACCAAAACTTCGGGGCCATAGTGTAATTATAGATATTGCAATGTTAAACAAGCAAGTAATATTAGTAACATGGATCTACAATAACTACCTTATAGATGCTAAACCGAATTAATTTAGAATGGATCATGGTCTCATCAGCAAGAGATAAATATATACATAAATATACAAACCACTCCTAAAATGAAGGTTTTAATCAGTAACACAACAAAAACTCATTGCATTATAAATGATTACTAGATATAATTTCAACCGAACCGAAATACTGTTATTACGAGGAGTCAGAGGGGGGTTACTAAAAGTATGATGTATTGTCTGCATGAATTTACTTGTTGGTGATCGATGCAAGTTGAGTTGAACTGAAAAGATAGATAAAACATTTTATTCATTATTCTTTTTTCTTTTGTTTTCTTCACGTCAGAAAGAACCTTTAAACATATATCAAATGCAAAGGCTATTTTGAATAATTTCAAATAGCATGACAAGTAATTACTTTATATTTCATGTTCTCTTAGTATTTAAGGCTCAGTGTTTGTAAAAAAAAAAAAAAAAAAAAAAAAAAAAAAA